>OMLC01034731.1:1921-26104 GCA_900302585.1 Regalecus glesne
TAATTATTATAATTATTATGATAATAACAATTATTATCAAAAGTATTATAATCATGATAATAATAAATATGATGATGATGATGATGACCATAATGATTAAATAATAATAGCCAAAATAATAATAAATATGACAAAAATCTACTAATTACAGAGTAATAAAAAAAAAATTATTTACAATAATGACACAAATGGATTCAGATTGAAGAAGCTATTTTGTTCAAATACGAAATTATGCTAAAGTTACCACGAATACCATTTTAGTGCTAAGACCAGGCAAGTCAATTTTATTTACATAGTATATTATTACAAATCATAGATTTGCCTCAGGGAAGTTTAGACTAAGGGAACATCCTAAGACCCTCTCATCGGATAAGCAACAACTCCCGTAATAACATTCGACTGGGAGAAAAATAGGAAGAAACCTCAGGGAGAGCAACAGAGGAGGGATCTCTCTCCCCATACAGACAGATGTACAATGGATGTTGTGTATACAGAAAAAAGGGCAGTTTAAAGCCTACTATACTGAGAGGATGAGAGAATTATGATGAAATTACAAGATATGTGAAAATAACTCCATATATGTTCATGAACAGACGCATAAGCAGTTAGCCAGATGTGTGCCCTCATCTTACACCCACGTCTTGCAACACAGACATGTTTATCTGTCATAATAATAATGGTAATTGCCCAAAGTTTCTCCCTCACCCCTGTTAGGAAGACGTAGCTCATCTTGATATCTTGACTGTCACCCTGACGGATAACATGAATTGCTCAAACAGCCCATGGTCAGGTCTCTCCTCGTCCCTTTCTTCTAGCTCATAATTCTCCAAGACAATTAAGCTTTGTTTAATTAACTCGGAGAAGGGACTCAATGGGACTCTATCTCTGATTTACCACACAATTTCGATCAACTTTTTGTTTGGTCATTGTGGTCTTACAATGAAATATCTTACCCCAGTTTCTTCAGAAAGTGTGTTGAAGTGTCCTTTAGCAATACACTGAACCTCTAACAACTGATCCAAACTTGTGATGTAATAGTGACGCAACCAGAGGTGATGCCCCGCCTTTCGACCAATGAGCGCTGGGATAGGCTCCAGCATGACTGAGATGATGGATGGATGGATGGATGGATGGATGGATGGATGGATGGATGGATGGATGGATGGATGGATGGATGGATGGATGGATGGATGGATGGATGGACCTACTGTGAGCTGGCTATGAAGCCTGATAATAACAGGCGTCATACCTATTTGTCCTCGGTTAGAGTGTCTGGAAAAGTTGTAATATGGTGAACAAGAGTGACATTAGCTTTGAATGGAATACAAATCAACCACACAATGGACATTTGGTTTGGGTCATATGTGCAGTCCCGGGTATGGAAATGTCAGAACAGATAAACCATCCCTACGGAAACTGAAACTGAAACTGAGGGACACCAATGGTTGGCGTGACAAGCGTGTATTAGCATATTGTGAGGTTTCACTTTCGTGGATGATAACCTCCACAAGTCTATAAGGTAGAAGGTGATTTCCCAGATACAAGGAGCAATCTGACAACTGTCGCTCCTGGTCGTCAACACCTGTACTGCAATCACAGCTCGAATCAGGTCATTTTACACCAGCTTCACATTTGCAATTCCTTTTAGAAGCTAACCCATTTTGGCGTTACACTTCATACACCAGCTCAGTTTATTTATTTCTTTTTTTCGGGGGGAGGGCTGGTTGCTATGGCAAGTCAACAATTTGGCAATAAATAGCTTGAAGCTTTACTTGCAACAGAGCCAAAATAAGCACTTCTCAGTCTCGCTCGCTAGTTAACAAGATGTATCTGTCGGACCTAATCTGAACTTGCGATCTAGAAATCCTATAGTGGCCAAGTCATGCAGTGTATATACCTTTTTCCCTGTCTACCATTTCTTTTCTCTCTCTTTCGACTCATTCCTCACTGTTTATCTTAACTCCTTAGTTCAACAGCAGGAAGTACACCAGTAAAGGTCAGCGGAGAAAGACTCACATGAAGTACAATTGTTTATGGATAATTGAAAAATAACTTTAAAAAATGAGTGCCTGCATGTATAGTGCTGTAAATGGCTTCGCCTGTAAAATAGCGTGTCGGTGCAAAGCATATTAGCTTGACTTGTGAATGTTATATCAGCCCTCTTTTCACCAGCAGCAGGAGAGGCAAAGCAGAATGGGGAAAAGCCTCATAAGTCAATAATGAAATGTAATTTAGTTAATTAAGGGTTGTTAAATGAGTATATGTCTAGTATTACATTCCATTTTTTTCCTTTTAGAGGGTTGGATAGGTGCCATAATTAACTTTATTTTTTTTCCTGCTGTACTCCAGATCTGCCACTAGATGTCAGAAAATACAAAGCTTTTAATGAGGGACTCAAGTTATCTAGTTCAGAACTTCAGTCATCTTTTATAAATCAAAACGTCCTTACAAAAACTACAAGTGAAGGAAGGTTTTTTTTGAGAGGGCAATAAAACAGATCATGTTTCTATCTCCCCCTCTAGCTTCTTCCATGCTGTGGAGTTTTGTCTTGTAGTATAGCACAGTGAGTTGTCAAGGCAATTGCCTGTCTGCAGCAGATGGGAATGACACTGCTCTCTGCAACTAAACTTTGAGGTAAGAATAACAAAGTCACGCAAATGAAGGTTATGGTGTGCAAAAGGATGCAGGGGGAATGTGCTCTTTTACCACTTTCTATTGGGTCCGATGGCTCAATGGTTGGTACTGTTGTCTCATGCCAAGAAGGTCCTGGGTTCAAATCCCAACCCAGGCCCTTTCTGTGTGAAGTTTGCATGTTCTCACCATGTCCCCCCGGGTTCCTCCAGGTGCTCCTGTTTCCTTCCAACATCAAATGACATGCACATGAGGGTTAATACTCCTGCCTGTCCCACTGAGGAAGGCATTAGGAAAAAGAGCTGGAGTTGGTCCCTGGTTGCTACAGCTGCTTACTGCTCCTATACAATAGGATGGGTTAAACGCAGAGATGAAGTTTCATTGTATGTATGTGCAATGAGAAGTAAATACACATCCTACCAGTCGTGTTCACATTGAACCATCAGAGGCCTAGGCAAGAACCGGGTTTGGGGTCAGCGAGATAAACCTGGGCCTTAGGGTACGTCGCCATGGTAACGTATGATGCACCAGTGACCTGCTCTGGAGCTGCTTATGTTGAAAATAACGCAGAGACGTGTAGAGAAGCACCGCCCACTGATCAATCAATTATATTAGCAAATTGCCCCACCTGTCCCGGAAGATCCCGTGGACCTCGGTGCGCTAATAGTGAGGAGGGGTCTCTTAGTATAGACAAAAGATCCCTGGCGAGCATCTATATGGAAGTTATAGATTATCAGCGGAGGGAATGGCTTCGTGAGCTTTTGACGCAAGTCCCAGAGCGGTTCTGGCTCTGGCAGAGTAACTGGATGTGTTTGTTGTGTACCCAGGCCACTCGCCCACGCAGTCTGTAAAGGAGGAAGTTTATGAAATGGCAGGTGGACAGTAACACGAGTTGACCACTTGCTCTATAAATAATGCAGCCCCTACGATCCTATTGTGCGTCTCCTCTTTTCATAGGCTACCGCAGAGTGAAGGATTGCATCCATGTTCCCATCACAGGACGTCTGGGTGGGAATAAAAATGATTTTGACCATCACAAGTCATTCCACAACAGCGATGTGCAGGTGAAAGGTAAAGATGCTGACACGTCGTTTGGTCATACTGACATGTGAGCTGCCGGGACACAACGGTGTTTCAGCTGGAAGAATGAGGCTAAATCGTCTTCCACGCCGTGAGACTACATCTAAAGCACCGCGTTAATTTAATGGGGTCAGATCTATTCGTGCCTTAATCATGGGGCAGTGATATTAATGAGCTAATTAACTTGTGTGTTCAAACGGTCGGTTTTCCTCTCTGCCGTTGGCAATAGCAACCGTGTCACATTTAGCCTTGGGTTATATTTTTGAATTCATCACATGTGTGTAAAAGTACAGTTTGCTTATCTTGTTTAAAGCATGCGGCTCTGGTGGACTTGTCCTTGTTTGTGATTGGTCATATGGCTCAAACACCCCCCCTTTTTTTACGTGCAGACGCTTGTAGCTAGGTTGGGAGAACCAGGTCGACTTAACGAGCTGAGAAGCACCTTCGTGGTGAATATACTTCCTGGTATAGGTTTCAGACTTGCTGTGCCTCGATTTGCTTTCCTCTTTTTAGGCTGCACAAACTTGTACTAACTTCTCATCATCATCATTTCACTTTGTGGGACTGAAGAAGTGGGCTCGAACAGTCAAACTCCACCCATCCATCCATTGTCTAGCGTTTATCCGAGGCTCAGTCGTAGAGTCATCCTGGAGCCTATCCCAGTGCTCATTGGGGAAAGGCGAGGAAACACCATGGACAGGTCTCCATTCCATCTCAGGGTTTGAGCATTCAGAGTTTTCAATGTCTTGCTCAGGACGTTTCGACACACTTTCTGAAGATCGAAAAGCCAGTCTTCTAATTACTAATTATAAGACTATATCTATACCTTATTACTTTATCTACAAATTTGGATTCCCGTTAGAGCAATGCACACATGAATAATAACTGGCTGTGGAACCTGGTTGAATGGACTGGATGGATTGCAAGATCTGAGCAATCTCTAAATTGAGCAGACTGCCAAACATGCCATCTCCCACTCCATCTCTGTGCACGATCATACGTGAAGGAAAGCATTCGTTGAGCCTATAAAACTCTTTCAGCACCTCAGGCAGGGCCATCAGTTAACATATTTAAAATACAAACAGTTATCTACGTCTTTGCACGAAACACCAAAAATATACATGAGAATATTCCATTCAAGATTAAGCCATTTCCCGCCAAATCAAGTCTACATAATTTCAGCCACGTTTTTCTTCAGAAACGTTTTACAGCTCGTTTCTTTAAATAATTAATCGCTTTCTACTGGGGACTAAAACCCTCTTTATCATGGGCCTAGAATCCATCTGTCCATCAAACACCCCTCATGTCTAGATAGCGAATTGGGACTTTAGTAAGGAATATTCTTGCCGGGCTCATTTGAGCTCCATCATGATCTTGATCTAGAATGGCCCGAATATCAACTTATCCTTATCTTATTCAAATAAATGACGATACCATGCTGTTTTTAGGGTGTGAACTTCCAAATTATGTAATTGAGAAATTGGAACAGTCATATCTCCACTCCTATGAAACACCATTTGGAACACGTCGTTTTTCCCCCTGCACCGATTCCTCACTTGGATTGGTCGAAATGGAGAAGGCGGAAGCTTTAACCCGCCTTCGTCCGTTTTCATTGGACGCCGTCACGTCACTCGAACGCCGTTGCCTGGCGTCCTGTTTGCGCTTGTCAGCCTTGAGGATCCAGTTACTGTAGCTGGTGCAATGAAAATATCTGCGCTGGTGGGTGGATATGTGGCTCCAGTTCCATCATTTTTCCAAACAGCGAGTGAGTGAGTAACGAATTTTAAACTAAACGTCTGGAAAATAAACAGGAGTTGTCAGAATCAATGGCTGTACTTTTATTACAGGGGAACGGCGAGACTTGTGTTACCAAGCTTGGGGAGGGAGGCTTGTTTTTGCCAATTTGCGGTTTTACGCCTTCAGAATCGGACAGACAGCCAACGCTGCCCCCCGCACATCACGATAAACTGCCCAATTACGACCTCAACTAGCTTCTGACGTTCCGGGGCGACATCTCTGACATCTGACGCTTTCCGTTAATCTAACCATAATTGTCAGACGTTTGTAATGTTTCTTTCACTTTGTATTAAATCTCCTCCAGCTATATGCTGGAGGTAGTCCCAACTAACAGGCTTGTAAACAAAGGGCTCAGACTTGTACACGTTACCGAGCTGTTAGAAACAATGCAATTGCCACTTTTTCTATCGTCTGCCTATTTATGGGGCTTGTTGTTCTGTACGGGGGTGGGAGGTTTGTGAGATGAAGAAAGAGGGCGAATCTTCTCCACAGAGAACTCGTACCTACCCTCACCAGTCATTTCTCCTGAGGAGTGTGGGAGTCTGAAATTAATATTTCTGATATTCTTTATATCATATCGTCGTTTTTTGACGTGAGATGTATTGCCAAATACCTTTGAACAGTGGTCATTCGCAACAACGTGTTGCTTCGAGGTACCCTTGTGATTTTAGAATCGTACCAATATTTGTACTGATTATGGACCAAATTATAGGTATTATGATTGGACCAGTCAATTTGCCAGATATAAAGATCTTGTATTATGAAAACAGAAATTCCAGACTGCTCATTACCACGCATGAGTCATTCTGTTGATAGAGACAAAATATATGATCCGCTGCAATACTGAGAACATTCCTCCTCACATCACCCAACTAGGTCTCTGCTGGGCTATTGTACTGAATAGGTAGCCCGAATCTGGCCTTGAAACAGCCAACTAGATGCCAACACATGCATGGTGCTAAATGAGAGTCGAAAGACATGTTTAGATGGGCATGAGGACAGAAAATCAAAGTATTTTGCTATTATTGTATTTCTTTACAAAAAAATCTAATTGACTCTCCAGCCAGACGGCTGTGTAAGGATAGTGCATACAAAAGCCTGAGTCTGCCCCCCTTTGTTTAAGTACAGATAGTATCAGTTTGCCTGTCTAAAGTGGCTGCAGACAAAGTCTGTGTTGATCACTGTAAGATTAGAGAGAGTAGTAAACCACAGCAATGTTTGGTGTTCTGGGAGACGGAGTTTATTTTGGTGCTGTGGTTTTGCATACAGATGAGCTGCTCCTGAGCCGCCTGCAGAAGGAGACTGAGAAGGTGAGCAGACGATGGTAGTCCTCAAGCTTCCCGAAGGGGGAAAGATGAAATAGAAAAAGTGGTATCTGAAAAAGGTTTCAAATAGAACTTGAATTAAGCAGAATATCACAGGACTGACTGGAAAGGATTTGATCATTTAGACGAGAGACAATCATAGAGACAATTTCAAATGGGCTAACTTGTGATTAAGGTGAGGACTTTTTTTTTTTTGACTGACTGGAGGATGTTGCAGAGGATGTTACTGAAGACTATGTTTTGAGAATTTCTAAATATGCTGTGAATTCAGACCCATCACAAATATTGATCTTGCACAGCCAGTAATCAGAGGTGTAGGCCCCACACCTCGAATCTCAGCATCCTTTGTACCCATATATTGGTTTCTATGGCTTTTTCAATACTGTACTGTGCATTACTAAAGGTAAGTCACTTATACATTCTCTTTTGTTAACATATTATTTCCTCTCTCCAGGAAAGGGTGAGCCATTGAAGATGGCATATGATGTATGCTATGGCTTGCAGCCAGCATACACCTCATAGGAGCTAGCCACCGGCCTCTGCACAGTTTTTAGCTGGGACTCTTCTTTGAGAGCCCGAGCACCTCACCCAGCTGCCATTTAACTTTAGAAGATTCCTGACATTGGTGATGTAATGAATAAATTTGAAGTCCTTGGGATTGTAGGTGAAGGTAAGATTTTTACTTTCTATTCATTTGAAATTGTTTACTATCAGTTGGCCTGCCTATCTGGGCAACCCAGTTTCAAGCTTAACCGGTTCTCTCTATCGATTTGTTGATTACCAGTCTGAAGCCTTTTGCTACTACATGAGTCAGTAAATAGTTGAAGAAAGTATTTTTGGTAATCAGTTGATTATCATTTTATCCTCATTCTTTTAGACTTCCATAAAATTGAAAAAACAGGTCAAGGGTCAAAATGTCTATGTACACCCTCACAAAATGGGGACTAATCGTGACATGTAAAAATTGATCTCTCTCATTATTGTAGAACATGTCATTGGCTAGGTTGAATAACGCTTCCCTCTAATATGAATGGTATATCAAAAGTTGCTTTTATTTTCTCTTGATTGCTTTGTTGATGTAAAATGCCATTGTGATGAGGCCACCCATCCATACCCTGTTTCCATTCAAATATTACCACTTCCTCCCAGTACATTCAGGGAAACTTTGAGCTAGATTTCAAAGCTTTGTGCTTGTCCAACTATGATTCAGTTTGGAAGGAAGCCCTCATTCACTATTAATGCTACAATACACTGTAGGAAGTCCTCATCCACTATTAATGCTACGTTACACTTCAGAGTAGTGGAAGCTATCCATCCCAACTCTATGGCTTCTCACTAATGTCATGCAATGTTCTACGTAATATAGCATCACAGAATTAGCCTCAGTCATTTTGAGGTCAATCTATTGTGTCAATCGATCACACTCGATGGGGCCTATAGGCTCATACTAGTGCTTACATATAGGCTATATAGATACAAGTAGTGCAGTAATCTAAGATAAAATTAACGTAAGTGGAAATGCCATTGGATCCCCACCACTGATGGTCCAAGATGGGGATGTTTAACAATGTATGTTTTTGTGTGGTAGTATTTGTGTTGTAATTTTTCTTTTCTTTATTGCTTTGACATCAAACACAAGTTTGAAACAATGTACAATATTACAGCAGCCCACTAAAAGTAGATTATGCAGGGGGCCTCCTCAACCACTGATGTTCTTGAGAAGGTTTGAGCTGAGTGATTTTTCATATGCCTGCTCAGTCCAAGAATTCCACTTGGACCCTCTGGGGATATGTGTGTGACTGCCAGGGCCGATAACATCAGAACTACACAAGCTTGCCAACACTTGTGTCCTACTTTCTAACCCACCCCTTCTTTTCTAGAGAAGGATGTTATTCCTTAATTGGTTTGAGCATATGAGAGAAATTACCTTTGACATACAGGTTTCAAAAATCATGTGATTTCTGTAGCCCTAGACTGAAAGGGGGGGAAGCCAGTCCATTAGGCCCCAGACCTTTTTCCAGGGGGCACTGATTGTTGGGCAACTCACTGCAGGTGATAATACATAGGTCTTTTCAGATTTAGTTAACCTTTTTTTCATTAGTAAATTGAACATATGATCCATCCATCCATTGTCAACTACTTATCCGAAATCGGGTTGTGGGGGCATATTATTCATTTGATTGTTTAATTATTGTTTACATTTCATAATTCCTTCAAATAACTATACATTTTGACCCACTCGTATAAATCATGGTAAGTAATTACACCGCAATTTCCCCCAGTGGGACTAGTAAAGGAATATCTTATCTTATCTTATCTTAATCCTGGGTGGAAATGAACAAGAGCTAGCTATCTTTTGAAAACACACTGCAAAAGAATCTCCCCCCTCACTTCTGCCTATCTTGTTAACGCATAAACTAAGTGCGGATAGACAGAAAATAGGACCAATAGAGATGCCAACTTGCAAATAACTGTCTTGATTGGTTGACACTGAGCAGGTACTGAGAAATCTGTATTTTTGACTACTTACTTGGTTGTTGTCGGGATGCAGAAAGAGTTCAACCAAATATTTTAAATTATGTTAATTATGTTTAAATTATGTTCTAAATCAAAGTCACTGATGGACAATGTAAAGGGAACGTTCACTGGTTGCTTTGCGTTAGTATGTATGTGCAGCCAGTACTGATGATAAAGGTAGTATACTGAAGCAATAAATACCTCACTGCGTACTATGTTGACGAAAAAATCCGGATTCTCTTCCTCACAGTGGCCACATGTACCAGAATGCATTGCAAGTAAGCTTCTGTAGCATCATCCATAAAATCCTCTTCACTAGTGCTGTTGGACTTAATCTCCATCATCAAAAATGTAGTTTAGTTGAGAACGAAGATTATTTTTTTAATTTGATTTTTTATTTACTGTATATTGAAGATGAGTTTTTTGAATAGTGTCTTTAGAGTAGATTAAAGTATCATAAACCCTGCTAAGTTGTAGTGTTATGCTCGGCTGTAGTTCTACATTCAGCTGTAGTTTTATATTTTGTAGTTGTTGTAGGCTATAGTTTTTTATGGCCGCCAACTGACATCAGCATACCTCACTTTATGGCCGGAAGAGATGCACTTGCCCCAAAGATGCAGAAACGATCAGTAATGACAGCAGTTGTTTTTCTTGGTCTGTCCCTGTTGTAGATTGACAGATAAGTCTGGAAATCTAGGTGAATTATCCCTTTTTTTTCTTCTATGAAAAGGATGCTGTAGCTTACTGAAAACTACACAGGCCTGACCTAATCATGTCTGTTAAGTCGGGGAGGTTTCACAATCAGTTGTTAATTGTTTGCTTCTCTCCTTTAAGGTGCCTATGGTGTTGTTCTGAAGTGCAGACACAAGGTAAGATCCACTTTTAGGGTTAATATATCCTATTTTGCTCATTTTGTATTAGTTTCATTGATCTTTAAAACCACTCATCTAGTGATGCACTTAATTTTTTTGTCACGTGAAAACACTGTCTTATCCCACATGGTCAGAGAAAGCTCTGGTGTCTTGTGTGTGGTTGATGATGCAGGGGGTTGTTTGAATATCTTTGTGAGTGTGTTCAGAGGTCCATTTTTACATGTCATGATTAGTTTCTATGTTTTGGGGGTGGACACAGATTTAGATGGAGCATGCGTGATTAGGGCTGGATGCCTTTCCTGACACTCTGTGTTGGGTTCAAACCCACAGTATCTGGTTTGTCAGTTCCCAAAGCGCACACTCTACCTGAGCTACTGCGGGCCCAGAGAGGTCTATTTTCAGATTTCATGATTAGTCCTTACATTGTTGGGGTGGACATGGACTTAGATAGCACATGGGGGATCAAATCCGGATGCCCCACAGTGGGATTGAGTCGTGACCTCTGACTCATCATTTCCCAAAGCGTGCACTGTGCTGCTGAGTTACTGTGGCTTCTCTCAGCATACATAGTCTTCAATCATATTTTATGATTTTTATAAAAAAAAGAAAATGCTATGATTGCTCATTCTAAATCAGTCAGAAATCTGCTGAGCTAAACCCCTGTTAGCCTACATGCATGCCACTGTTTTGTCTTATTTCTGTGGACCATGTAAGGAAGTTACTACAAAGAATTGACAGCAACTGAACATGAATAATGGAGTGTTCATAGAGACTTGTTACCTCCTAGTGATGTCTCTAGAGAACTTGAGAGAATTGCCAGGAGTAGCAAGACCAATGTCTGAGGTTTTCTCTTCAAACGCCTGTGATGTTTTCCTATAGTCTGTGGAATATTACATATTCCTCACAATATTCATTACAATATTTACCATGGAAAATCTAACTCAATATTCCCATCAGGTTCATGACAAAGAAATGCAGTTATATAAGGTCGAGTCTGGGAATCACAGAATCGCCATACTTGATGTTGAGTAAATACTCAGATAAGTGTGAGGAGAGAAGGAGAAAAGTGCCGCTGTAAACCGGAATCACAGCCCATAATTACCACGCTTTGTAATTCAGACTGATTGATCCCAGGCCTAGACAGCTGCAAATGTCTCCATTATATACAGCAGAACTGGCACCATTAGGCCTCATTTATTTCCACACAATGAACTGAAGCTTTTTCTAAAGCTACAATGCTCAATAGGACTATCTTTGCTGTAGTTAGTTGTGTCCAATGCAGTTGGCCACACCATACTCATAGCATGGAACATGAGCTCGATAGCTTATTTTTCTATTCATCCCTTACGTAGATTCACGAAATTTTCTATTTAAGGTTTAAAATATTTTTTATCAACATTGTGTACATACATATTATTTAAATAGAATACAATTAAGAGAATGTTTTATAGCTTATTTGTTTCCATTGGGCAGTAAAATGTCTTGATGGATGCTCAATAATCCAGGTAAGGGAATCACAAAAGAGGTGAATCTGTTCAACTGGATCAGAAGTTTATTCAGAAATGTTTTGTCGCTCAAATAGGTGCCATCTTCAGTCTGAGCTGACTGCAGCATCCCCACCCTTATAAAGAATAGAGTTGAATGCCAAACAACAAAAGGCTGGGTTCATATGCAAGTTGGTGATTGACTGCATATTCAGTGGTAATGAGTACTATTCACAGAGGATTGGGGAATATTTGCAATCCCAGCATTGTAAGATGATGACAGATGTACTCTCAGGTCCCCACCTTTGTTCAAGGATGGCCGTTCCCTCCTCACAAAGATAGCCTCTTTCACAGCCCTTTTGAACCAGCGTTCCTCTCTTGAACGAGTGGCCACTGATTTGTGGATGGGTGTAGACTGTAGAGTCCTGGTCTGAAATGTTGGCTCTCCTGAGTTGTGCCATCCTCTTGGCCAGCGTCTGTTTGGTTTCCCCGATGTACAAGTCACTGAAGCTCGCCACTCCCAGTAGAGAAGGCCATCAAATCATGCAAGGGTGGCTCACTGGGAATAGTAGACCTTCACCACCAAGGCTGAGACGTCCTACCATGCTGGCTGTTTCCCCACGTCAATCCACTGGGCCATCTTAGCCAGGATGGCATGTGCCTCCTGCAGCTCCTCAGGGTCCGCTGCCTCCTACCAGTCTCCTACTGCGTCATCCTGATGAGTTTTGGCGGCGGGGACCGGTACCCGGGTTCACTCGTCCTGGTGATGCCAATACTGGCACTCCGTCTCCTTAATCTTCTGCTCCGCAGCCCTGTGTTTGGCCAATACCAGCCGGTGAGGGCACAACGGAATGGGCACCATCATGCTCTTGTTGATGCAGTCAGTCACCTGATCAGTCTTTGTATTCGTGGGCCATGAAAATATCCATGAACTCATCCAGCAGCCCTCACAGCTGATGATACTGGCTCTCACTGAGCCCAGGGCTTCCCCTCTCAAGGAGATCACCCATGGCCTGGCGTGTCTCTGTTGACGACAAAGGCATGGCCTGTGCCACTGGCTGGGCTATGCAGGCTGCTGACGTGGTTGACACGGTGCATCATGCTGGCCTGGGATGCTTCCTGGCATTGTGCACCCACTTCCTGGTGCTCCCCCGCTACAGTTCTACCGCAATAAGCCCGATGTGCAACACCGCTAACGGCACGTCAATCCAATCCCTCCATCAGTACAACAGGTTCAGCCCCATAATGCAGGGATCCTGGACTCCAGCGAGCTAGGATTCATGCTTCACTTCTCTCCCCCTGCGGCGACGCATAGGAGTGTCCACGGAGCTGACAACTGCCCAATCATAAATCTGTTTATTGTCAGAGTCTTGAAACTGGTGTTTTCCAAACGTGGAAGGATTGGGTCCCCTGGTGTAAACGGAGCAAGAGAATTCTGTTAAATGCAGGGGAAATAGCAGAGATTGTTCTTGGAGGAAACCCAACAGCTGCTGGTGAAAAAGATGGCCCAGCACATGGGGGGGGGCAACATGGACAACACTCTGCAGGTTACACCCACCCACAGACCAGTGGCCACTCTTTCAAATATGAGCATGTTCACATCCTAATTAGGGAGGAAAACTGGTGTTAAAGGTTTATGTGAAGACGTTAATGAACATCCTGGGAATAAGGTTTGGGACCCTTTCAGTGAATCTATTGTCATCCTTACAATGATGTGATTGGAAATATTCCCCAATCATCATGTCTGAATAGTACTCATTACCACTGAACGTGCAGTCAAAGTTAAACCTGCACATGAAATCAGCCTTTTGCTGTTGGCATGCAACTGTATTGTTTATAAGCACGATGATGCTGCAGCCAGCTCAGACTGAAGATGTCACCTGTTTGCGTGCTACAACATTTGAATATCTTCTTATCTAATTGTGTATATTCACCTTTTTGTGATTTCCATCAGAGGGTTTACCAACTCTCCCTGAACTATATTCAGCCTGCTCGGAGCGGTTCTCACATCTCATACAAGATGGAGTCAAAGCAAGCACTTAACATCTGACACTGTGCTATGCTTCTTTTTTTGCGTCTGCCAGATTCTTGAGTCTGTGCAATTATAATTCAAGACTTTGTTCGCTACGGAGTATTGTAGAGTGTGAAAGCACAAGAAGACGAATGTGGCTTGATTTGATCCATGTTTTTACTAGGATGTTACTTCTGGTTTGCCTTTTCAGAAACTCATTAATAGTCATTTAAAAAATATAACCTTTATCCAAACACATGGGCATATGCATACAAGATGCATGGAGGATTTGTAAACTAGAGGTACTCGGCACTGGTTTAGTGTTGGCTGGGAATGAAAGTCTAAAAACATTCGGTCCTCCATGGCATAAGAATCTGATGTCCGTGAGCCTGCCAAGGGGATTGATGGCACTGTGACAGTACAAAAAAAGAGACCAGTCCTGAGGAAGGACTTGCATTGTATCAAATAGTTACCCCCTTTTGGCAGCTTGCAAAACTCATCACATATGCTTATTTGGTTAAAACGCCACAACACACATTCTCTAACCCCTGTGTGCAGCAGGATGGATAGAGATAGCCTCAGCCCTTTATAAATACACACAGTAACACAGGAACATAATAGACCAGCACGCTGCAGAGACATAGCAGGCACACAAGGCACAAACACATGAGAGAAATGAATAACAGCATGGTAGTCACAGCCTTCGTACGGCAGAAGAGTAGCTAGCTATTATAATAACTGTCACATTCCCCTTTATTTAGATTACAATTCACGGCTTTGAAAGTCTGACGGGTCCAATCTGAACATGTTTTCCCGCCCATTTCAGAACCAACCTCTTTCCCTCTAAGCTTCTCATGGCTCTGAATTGTGCTATGCAAAGTAACACACACACGCAGACAGAGAACACAACACATCGGGTGATTGCGCTCAGGAGTGACCTTCGCTTATTCATACTCTGCTTTTATTAATTATCTTGTCCAGGGTTAGTCAAGCATCAAAATGTTTGGTTATAAAAGTTCTCCACAGCCCCCTTACCTCAGTCACTGCAGCCCCCTACAGATGGTGAATCCTTGGTTTGAGCTTGGGCTGCTCGGAGGGTTTGCAGCAGTCAAGCTATTATGCCACATAGACTAAGCTTTAATGATCCCTTTTTAATTGTTATCCAATCTTATATGTCTTGTCTGTTAATGGTTCATAAAGTCATATGATGCGAAATACAAATCAGTTGCAGAAAGCTCATTTTGTTGCCCAGGTAACCATCAGTGTTTTATGTGGTTAAGCTTAGGGAGCCATCTCGCTAATTGAAAGCTGCAACAGCAATGTTTTAAAGGGGTAGGGGGAAAACAGACTCTAAAAGTTTGAACTCCGTCACCTTAAACAATGAGATCTAACTGTGAAGACGTTCCCACAGCAAGCAGCCGAAACACCCGGGTGCTGTTTCTGGACTCACAGGTTCCGCTGCAAAGGGATAATTAAATCGGGGACAAAGAGCACATTTTTGCCAGTTGGCCATATCATGAAATGAAAGGTGTGCCATGGGGAGAATAAGATCACATTAATGCTTGTGAATAGGCAAAACAAAACATACACCGTCTGGCTTTAAGGTTATTATCAGGTAATGTGTATCATGAGTATTTTATTTTTTATCGTGGAAAGTCCGCTTTTCATCCATTTTCGAGGCATCACTATTACTACTGATAACATTAATATCATTCATACTACATGCACTATATGTACATGTCCATTTATACATCCCAAGTTGTGGGGTAGGACATAGATTTAGCTGGGATCTGGGGGATAAAGCCCGTAGGCTCTTCATGATGCCCCGCAGTGGGTTCGAATCCGTGACATCTGGTTTGCCAGTTCCCAAAGTGCGTGCTCTGTTTCTGACTTACTGCATATAACATGGAGATTTAATAGCATGTCCTCTACTACAATTACAAATACTACCACTGTTTTGACAGCAGCATTTTAAAAACACTTAACTTCACCATTTTCTGCAACAGTTGAATAAACACATAGATACAAATGGGCATCATGGCGTTGAAGTAGCTATGTGCTCTTAGCGTGACTGACTTACTCCATATTAAAGTCTTGCGTCACTGGTTTTCTAACATGATGTGGTTTCTGCTTTTAATTGGCAGGGTGAAACCACTTTTGTATTCACACAATTCATATTGAATTACACTTGGTGCTTATTTCTTTGCTTGTCATAGCACTTATTTGCTTATAGCCATGGCAAATAGAAAGTCAGGCTACGCTTGATGTTTGCCTTGGCTTTGCTATTTGTTTTATTATTGTTTGAATGAAACCGAGCAGATGACTCACAGGTATGGGAAGCCCTCTTAGCTTGTCCAGGCACCCCCAGGGGACTCGGTCACACGGGGCACGGGTTATGTTTGCTCTGTGTAGATTGTGGGGGAAACCCTCAGCGGACGTGCTCAATCCATTTACCCGACAAATTGGGGTTGTTTCATGTGCACACAAATTGATTTTGTTTATTTTCTCATCCATTACTGTAACACTGAGATATGGAGGCTACTTAGTAAAAGATTCATAATATATGGGAAGGAAAAGCCACTTTATTTGGTCATCGTATTCTTACAACTAAATGTCCCCTCTGCATTTAACCCATCCTATTGCAATGGAGCAGTGGGTAACTGCAGTGTCGGGGAGGGGGGGGGTCAGTGTCTTGCTAAAGGACACCTCAGCATGCTTTCTGAAGGCGTCCGGGGATTCTACCAGCTCACTAGACAACCCGCTCTAGTCCCTGACCCATGCTGTATAGATAGGTGCTATAAGTGAGGGATGATATAAATAAACAAGTTAAAAAGGTTGTCTGTATGTAGTTTAAGCCACGGTAGTGCTGTCAGGGGCTTATCTCAGATTTCTCTGATGCCTGCTCGAGAGACATCAGCTTAGCTGTAGAGGCTCATCATCCTGTGGACAGGATGCCATTTTTTGTTAGAGGCTGTCACTTTTGAAATCTTCACTCACGCTTGTAAACAAGCACCTGTGTGTGTGTGTGTGTGTGTGTGTGTGTGTGTGTGTGTGTGTGTGTGTCTGTGTGTGTCTGTGTGTGTGTGTGTCTGTGTGTGAGATTTGGACCTCTGTCCATGGTTGTCACATTTGTGTAGCGCCACTCTCAGTGGCTGACTCATATTCTCGGCTCTCTCACCGGTACCCTGTAGTGTTATGACGCACGGCGTAACAAATAAAGCACTTCATGTCCTGTCAAAATGACAACACCTGATATTCACTCCCTAGGTAAGCAAAAATTGCAAAAGCTTCTTTAGAGAGCTAATCACATAATTAGAACAAGTTCTGAACGTAGCCAATGGCAGAGCTCTGGGACGTGTCTCTGAGAAAGCAGTGTATTTCCTTCATCAGCTGGATGTGCAGCAAAACATCAAAGAGTAAACATCGCTGTGGTGATGGTTTCTTTAACCGTGGAACGCCTCTGAGGAATGCGCTCTGCACACAGCGGTGCTCGGAATGCACTTGCCATGCCATGAATTGATAGTTTACCATGTGAACCCGTCTTGAGAGTTGTAAAACATTGACAGAGTCAGGGGCTGTTATCACTTGGCAGTGGCTTTAGGAAATTCGCTTTTAGAATTTGAGCTTCAAATATTTCCAAATTGTTCACTATTCAGAGCCAACCGGTCAACAAAGCTTATGTTTTCAAACCTCACACTACAATGTTTACAGTAGGAGCGGGTAACTGGGCGACACGGGGAAATTCCTACATCGGCATTGGGGGTTTTGTGAATATTAGGAATTCTTTCAAAGCCTAACTTTTCCTTTTTGTGCTAACAAGTGAACTTTTGCATAGATTACAGTTTATCCTGAATAAGCTTCCTTTTTCATGCAAGGTTTTTGTTTTTATAATCCCTTTGGGGAACTTTCTCTTCTGCATTTTACTCATCTTAGCGGTGGAGTTAGATACAGAGGCCAGCCACCATGCTGTGTACATGGTGGGAGGAAACCAATGCAGACATGGGATGTAAGGAGAACATGTAAACTTCATATAGAAAGGATCCGGGTCCTTATTCAGGTCCACAAAATCAGTTCCCCAGTCTATAGAACTGCTCTGCTCTTATCACCACAAGTCTGTTACCATTATGGGTTGACATGGCTCAGGAGCTAGAGAGGGCCATCTAGTAATTGGAAAGTTGCTGGTTTGATCCCCAGTTCCTTCATAAGGTATGTTGCGGTGTCCTTGAGTAAGATACTAAACCCTTACTATTTCCTAAGTGCTGCAGCTGCCCACTGCTCCTATACAATGTGATGGGTTAAACGGAGAGGACATGTATTTATTTTTAGGTATATGAAAACCAAATAAAGTGGATTTACTATTAAGTGAATCTCAGACTGATCCAGGCAGAGTCTACTACTAAAGGTCTATATCAGTCTGATGTCTGTCATCACGTGACTCTCCCCAACCTGTTGTGCAATGAGAACTAATTCTATCAGTACAGTGAGCAGAACGCTCGGCAGGATTTATTTTTTGAGTCACATTATCAGGACAAGAAAATCCCCTCCTATGTTAGGCTCTGGTCTAAATTATCATACCTATTATCTATATCCGCAGGCCTCAACATGACAATACTAAATTCACTTCGTGAGTAATGTAAGCTGGGGTGTTTAATGAGGATTTTTTTCTTGCATCCTGCTTTGAATGTATATTTTGTATTGACATGCTCAAAGGGAATAAAGCCTAACATTAGAGGAAACTGGTGATACAAGGAAATAATTTAACGCTACCACCTTTTGTTCATCCAAGTTGATCGAGGAGTAATGCAAGGGAGTTTCTAATAAATGTCCTCCTTCAACCATAAGGAAAAAGTCAATTTGCTACACTATCTGTGCCTGTGACAGCTCAGTGGTAGCGCGCCCACTTTTTTATAGTGGGTTCGATTCCACTACAGGATGTCAGAAAAGGTATTTGGCCTTAATCACTCATGCTCCATCCGGGTCCATGTCCACCCCCACAACATAGGGGCTAATCATGACATGTAAAAATGAACCTCTCTCTGCACCACAGAGCTAAATGGGTATGAGAAGAACTGATTTGATAGGTTGAGTTGATGCCCACCATGGCTACACCTGCTCATAATGTATTCATACTAATTGAAGCTCTTTGTGCCTTACTCTGCCAGCATGGCCCCTGCATCTCAGCTCACCTAATTACCCGAAATATATATCATGCATGCACCATGTGCTCCTGCCTCACCTCTGTCATGACAGCAGCCCAGACACAGATGTAGTTCCTCTTGGTATTGAACCCTTGTCACGACACACAGAAGACAACATGGTGGCCCCCTAGTGGTGGTAGTGTAGTGACACAGATTCACCCCAAACTTACTCATAAATAGTGAAAAACAGGGACAAAATGTTATAGGCTCTTACTATTACAAGTTGCCAAACCAGCGTTTATTTTTGCATTAACTATCCCCTCAAGTCATGTATGTGACTACTGGATGGACCAAGTTGCCATTTCCTCACCTAGCATGGCTCAAACAAAAGAACTCCGTAATCTAAGAAAGGGGCGACTGTTGCAACACATTTGGCAGGAGCTTCAGCAGTGAAACACTGATCACTTGTACTGATGCTTATTTAGAAACAGAGGCAGCACAGTCTGAGAGAACAAAGTAGTCGGGAAAGGGAGGTCTTTAGATGAAACTGTAAACTCATCCACAATCTTACTTTAGTTTGGTTTATAGATTTTCAATTACGTCATTTTTCAGTTATCTATTTCATGTGTGAGTGGGCAGGTTTATCAGGAGCTGTCTGTTGAGCACATCTCAGATGGGGACATTATAGGCAAGTTGTAGTAAATAAACCCCTCATGACAACTAAAAATACTGTTGTTTTTGCCAATCAGGTGGAGTAGGAAATACCAGTAGTGATCTGCTAAGCAACAGAAAAATAAAATTCCAGATAATTCATCCATCCTTTTACCTGAGTCTTAACAAGTCAAAAAGCTAGTAGATGCATCTGTGGAGCTGTACAAGCCAAAAGCGTGTTTACAGACCTTGTGCTTGTTTTCCATGAAGCTGTCTGAAAGCTGTTTTGATGTGTGCCGGGGCGCATTTTCCTGGATTGCTGTAGGGTTCACTGAACCCTACAGAGGGAGTGGTAGGGGCCGACAGACAAAGCTATTTGGAGTGCTCTTGTTCATTGTGTGGTGAGGGATTTCAGTCCTAACGGGACTGAGATGTTTAAGGAACAGCCCCATCTGCTCCTATCTGTAGGGCTTGAGCTGTAATTAAAAACATACCCAACAAAGTAAAACATATGCAAAATGGTCCATGTCAGCCATCCACACAGCATCTATTCTCCCCTGGCAGTTACTTGAAGGGCGTTTTTACCTAAATTAATTCCCCATAACTGTTACACACACTTGATGCATGTTTCATCGCTTTGTTAATTGAGAAGAATTCCATCGAGTCCGTTTGCCGGGAGAGATCTCTGAGCATTGGCACTGTTTTTGCCTGAGACATGCATTGCTTGACTAACGTATCCACACAATGGCGCAAAACAGAGGAATTAGCCGAGTGACTTGGCCTGTTACGTATGTTGCCGTTTCAGGAACAGCCATGTAACAGTGACTGAGTCACCACAGCTCTGCAGCCCTCCGTTGCTTATCCTGTCTTGATCATAGCTGCTGTTTGTTGCATCTGTGCAGCTACAGTTTTTAAGCTTGCGTAGTTGTTTTTACTAACAGGTGCTAGAACTGCTGCGGCCTGCTCGCTTTTCATTTCTCCCAAATGAGCCGAGCGTCTCTTCTCCATAACATGGAGAGTGATTCAGTGAACAAGTCCATCCACCCCATTTTGAAGGAAACAGTTATTTTTGCACCCTCTGAAGAGAAACTGGGACAGGAGAGGGGAAAAAAGGACTTTCACATGTAGCAGGAAATAGGTCACCTTGAGTAGAGAGCTTGGCTGCGTGGTCCTATCAGGAGGCAAGAGCAGAGGTTTAGAGAAACGCAGGAGAAACAAATCTCTCAACCTAAAGCTCAGATCTTCGATGTCCCCTCTAGGCTATTTCAGGCTTTTTCTAAAGTATTGCCAAATGCAGACTGTGTTGGCCTACCTCACCTGTTACCGTACCCTGTGAGTGTGTGTGTGTGTGTGTTTGTGTGTGTGTCTTCTCTTACTTTCTGGATCTGATCTTCCAGATATGCTTATCTAAAGACAATAACTGGTGGCACTAGACTTAAATATGAAGGATACTGTAAAAGTGATGATGTCCTGTCGATGCAAATTTGCAATGGCCATTTAAAATGCTACATCTCTGCATTCCAGTGGCTTGTCTCCCACACTGAGATACCCTATACATGCTGGGTATTCATTTGTTTATCTTCAGAATTTATCAAAATCAGAAAATAAGCTTTAAGATCTATGAACTGGAACAGCGGGTTGTTAAAGACAACATGAAACAACATTCAGAATGTATACCACATAGCCAAAGGTGTATGGACACCCCACCTTCTCATTCCAAAACCATTGGTATTGATATGGGGTTGGTCCCCGCTTTACTGCAGTAGCAGCCCAGTCCTCTGGGAAGGCTTTCCACTAGATTTTGGAACAAGCCTGTGGGGCTTCACTCCCATTCAACCGTAAGAGCATTAGTTAAGCCGGGTACTGATGTTGGGGAGAAGGCCTGGCTCACAGTCTATGTTCCAATTAATTCCAAAGATGTTGTCTCCGAGGACAAGAGAGTTTTACCTGCTACGTGCTTCATCACTCAGCAGTCCCATTCGGAGAGTGTGTGTATCCTACCACTTGACAGCTGGGCTGTTGTTGTGCACTTCACAGTAATAGACTCCGGGTTGGCCAGGGTAGATCTAGCAGGGCAAAAATCTGACCATCTGACTTGTTTGGAAAGGTGGCATCCTATGACAGTGCCATGTTGAAAGTCACTGAGCTCTTCTGTATGACCAATTTGGTGTAAATGTTTGTCTATGGAGATTGCACAGCTGTGAGCTTAATTTATGGGTGTGGCTAATGCACTCACTAGAAGGGGTCTCGGCATATTTTGGCTATATAATGTATCTTGTGTCAAGTCAATTACATTTGTATTGACCATTATCACAAATAACAGGAAGTGTTTTCCAGTAAAGCAGGCTGTTAAGACATGACTCTAAGCATATAAAGATTTGGTAAGATATTTAATTTTGTCCTTCAGGATTTGATCTAACTGTGATATTCCTCTCGCAGGTTTTATATGATGCTGGAAGGGGGGTCATTTCATAATATTGTTGGTTTGAATGTTGCTCACCTCCCTGCTCAGACACAATTGTCAAAACTAAGGTCACCAAGCACTTGGAGTGCTCACTAGACTAGACAAGCACAATATAAGAGGAAATCCATTTACTGGTAGATTTTGATAAAAATATAAGAAAAGGCTGACTTAAAGGTCTAGAGCTGTCTTCCTTGCTGACTTACTCACATGGCAGCTGCTGTGGTCATCACCCTAGGCCATCAATATTTCCCAACAACAAAAACTATGTTCTATTTTATTTAGCTAACCCTATAGGACAACTGAAGCCATTTCCATGTATCATATGAAACTGCATTTACTTTCTGAGCACTTCTGTTGCATAATTTGCAAAGGTTATAGTTATGAACTGTTACGTCATGCCAATAAAGCCATTTTAGAATGTGAACTTAGTTAATACTGGAGGTGTTTTGGGATTAAGACTTTGTCTTTTTGCCAATTTGTCTTCTTTTGATTGATCCTATACTTGAACAATCCGTTGGCATTTAAATTCACTTTTGCATGTTGCCAGCGGTAACCATATTAACCCAAAACCGCACAGCGTTATGCAGAACATGTGTTTGTCTATTCTTTCACACAACACAGCAAAGTTTAAGCCTCTACACTTGTAAACTGAAATTTTGCAAAGCACTGTATATGCGCCCTGCTAAAAAACTTTAATGATCCTATTTTTTACCGAGAAGTCTGAATACTTCAGGGAAAATAATTATACTGCCACTGCACTGTTCAACAAAAGGACAGTTTCTTTTTTGGGGGGTTCTTTTCATCAGATAACCATTCAAAGTCCTTAAACAATTGTGGGAGCTGACTACCACAGAATACCCAGCATTCTGTATAGTTGTCATGTTGAGCAGCTCCTGTAGCCCTTTGCTCTACTATTGCTAGTTCAGCAGCTCACTCCTGCTGAGAGCTGTCAGGGCCAAGATAAGATAACATCTGCATATGTGCGTTGTAGGTGCAGTATGTTTTCAGAGTCCATGAAGCGATCAATACTATTTGTCGTTAAGTTGTTGTCGCTGTGTGAAGGGAATTAAGATTATGTTTTTAACAAATGTCACTTTTTTTACACTTCCTATCTGCCATTAAAAGAAAACTGGCAAGATGTTCAAAGGAAGTCATTCATCATCCTCTATTTTATGCTGAGTGTGAGGTACGGAACTCTTAAAGTGGTGCTCATCATAAAGCTGCCCATCAGGGCTGTGTCATCAGCAAACTTATTAGTCAGGCTGTTTAGGCCCGAGCCCCTCAGATTGACTGTAAAGCATAAAAAGAGCGTGGGATGGACAAGATCATCTTCTCCTGTGGTGCTCCACTGTTAGTGATTAATGAGAATCAGCAAGACATCCTACATTTTGACATTTTACGCTCTTGTGTTGAGATTCTTAGTATACTTAGTGCTAGTGCCAGGCCTGGATAAATGGGGAGAGTTGTGTCAGGAAGGGTATCCAGCATAAAGTTTTCCCAAATCAACCATCCAGATCATAAGTCAGATTTCCATACTGGATAGTTCGAGGCCCAGGTTACCTATTACTGCCCCCAGTACTGTTGGCCAGTAGGGTGCTGGTGAAAATGACGCTACTGTTGGGCAGAGGAGAAGGAGAGGGGGGAGGCATGTCCAGAGGCAGTGGGGGAGGAGGAAGGGTAGGAGTGTGGAGGTGAGGGTTAGAACTCTGAATGTTGGTACTATGACTGGTGAAGGGAGACATGATGGAGAGAAGAAAGGTAGATATACTGTGTGTGCAAGAGACCAGGTGGAAAAGGAGTAAAGCCAGGATGTAAAGTCCTCCCCCCCAACAGGAGCTACTGAAAGTAGTAGTAGTAGTAGTAGTAGTGGTGGTGGTGGTGGTGGTGGTAATAGTAGTTGTACACACTCTGTATTGACAAAAAATCTGTGACCTATGAGTTAGAACCACGTGTTACAGTTTGTCACAGCAGAAGAAAAAAAAAGATTCCCTTATCAGTCCCGCAAGGGGAAATTTGGATTTCTCTGCATTTTTGACCCAACCTATTGTATAGGAGCAGTGAGCTGCCAACATATGGCGCTCGGGGAGAAGTTAGGGGTTAAGTGTCTTGCTCAAGGACACCTCGACATGCTTTCTGCAGGACCGGGGATCGAACCTGTGACCTTCCGATTGCCAGGCGACCGCTCTACCCACTGAGCTATGCCGCCCTATATG
>OMLC01034801.1:0-11374 GCA_900302585.1 Regalecus glesne
GAGCCTTGATGCTGGTCATCAAGAAAAAATATTGTCAAGTTTATCATTACATGGACAAGGGAAAACATTTGAAAGATAAGCAGTAGGGTTACTGATCAGTGAACAGCGGGCTGTGGTTTATCCGCCTACCTTCATGTAAATGGCTCAAGATGGACGAGAGAGAGAGAGAGAGAGAGAGAGAGAGAGAGAGAGAGAATATATCGGCCATTTAGGTTTTAGAGAATCATTTTCAGCCTAAAGATCTAAATTATGATACTAATATTATACAACACCTGGAAAATGAACACCTCAATATGAAAATATATGTCTGCAAACCTCCATGTGCCAGCATAGATGCATGTCCTCTCTTGTGTGCCGAGCAGCCTTTGCAAGCACATTATTTCTGCAGAGAAGCTTCATAACTGGACAGCCTCCAGTGACCATGAACCTTTTGGATGTAGTGGCCAATTAGTCAGCTTTTCAACATGAATTAACAGCCCCACCACATGCCAGATCCACAATCAAAATGTCAGCGACTAAAATATCTTCCCTGTGAAAAGGTAGTTTGATGAGCTCTGTGGAGGGGAAGCCTTTTAAAATGTGGCACTCCTACTCTGCAGTGTTGTGTCATCTATAACCACAATCCATAAGTAATGCCGTTTTCATCTCTTCCCCAGGGTGGCTGTCAAATCCCACCCTATGGATAATTCCACTGTCTCGCACAAAGCCTAGATTTAGCCTCCTCTTAAGGCCCGGGATGACGGCAGTTGAGTTACGAGTATATTTCAGCATAGTTGTCTGTTACAAGTGAAGCAAAGCTTGGAAGGCTTTAATTAAAGGGATTAGCAACGTGTTGCAAATTCAAATTTCGAGAGCGTCGAAAATCCATCCTGATGAAATGTCTTGGCCCCAGCGAAAGCTTTCTGCTGTTTGTAATGATTTGTCCACACAGCCACCGCACCCCTCTGATGTTTCATAATGGCAGTCATCTAAGCTGAGTGCGTACTGAGAATCCTCACTGTAGATGGGTGACCTGCTGCCGGAACTTCAATTGCAATTACTGCCTTTGCAATCATATATAGGTAACAGCAATAATTGTGAGCAAGGCTACGTGCATGTATTTGTGAACCTTTTATTATGAAAACCTCAAAGTTTGTTTTATGCAAAGTACAGCTGAGAAATTACATGATATCCATAACATTAGCAGAATATCATCTACTATTCTGAGAATATGCCTAATGTTGTGCAGCAGTTAGCACTAATGCTTCACAGCAAGAGGGTCCTGGTTCAAATCCTGTCCCAGGTCCTTTCTGTGAGTTTTGCATGCTCTCCCTGTGTATGTGTGGATTTCCTCCAGGTTCTTCTGTTTCCTCCCACCATCGCATAGAGACATACAGGGAATACAGAAGCAGAGTAGCTTGATACTATGATCTGATGCAGCACATTGAATGGTGACATTACTGTAAAAAGCTGCAAATGGTCCCTCAAAAAAAAAAATCCTCCTACCCATGGTACAGACCTCGTCAGAATTGAGAAGTTTGAAATTCAACGTTATAGATTTAAGATGAATAGCAATCCCAAATCTGCCTAAATAGCATTCTAAGAATAAATAAACAATAATAAAATGTCCAAATGCTGAAAATAGAAGGGAGCCAGGTCCTTTTTTACATATCACAATTAGTCCCCATGCTATGAGGTTGGACATGGACCTAGATGGAGCATGGGGGATTAAGGCCAGATGCCATTGCTCATGCCCCATGGTGGGTTTGAACCCACTGTGGTACAGTTAATCCACAGTGATCGATGATCAATATAACACTTTCAATAAACAGGTATTTCTCACTCAAGTAATAATGTAATTGAGCAAATGACATGAACAGAGTCGACACTATGATGCTAGGTATGTGCTCAGCAGTCCCTTTCCCAGCACCGGTTGGGGTGAGGCTGTCATCTAGCAATCAGAAGATTGGTGGTTCAATCCCTGGCCCTTGCCGAAAATATGCTGAATTGTTCTTGAGCAAGACACTGAACCCCTAAGTGCTCAACCCCTGAGATGGAGTGGTGACCTATCTAGTGTGTATCCCTGCCTTTTGCTTAATGAGTGCTGGGATAGGCTCCAGCATAACTCCATAGCCTGGCTTCATATAGATGGTTGATGATGGATGGATGGATGGGTGGATGGATGGTTGAAGCAAAACAGTGACTGTACATTTCACAAGTCTCTCGACTTGACTGATGCCCCACTGTGGGTTTGAACCTGCAGCCTCTGGCTTGTCAGTTCCTGATGCACACGCTCAACCACTCGGCTACCATGGTGGTTTATATCAGACAGAATGTTTGTTGCAGAAATCAAATGACATACAATATTCCAAAATGCACCTCGCAATTCTGCATCATGACGTGTGCATAACTCGAGCGCTTTATATCCAAGCGCTTGAGTTATGCACACGCCATGATGCAAAATTACAAGTGCATATTGTATTACTCTAAGGTTTATACGGAGCCTCAAATAACCCATGATGATATCTAACAAGTCATTTGAAACAATGAAAATACAAAATATCTGCCAACAGTTGGAATCTGGAGGCTGAGACAAAATTTGAATGTATATCACGCTCAGAAAAAGAAAAAAAAAAACCAAAAAGAAAAGTCACCTGTGTGGCACAATCTACTCTAAAGACCCCCGACACCATGCTTTCATACAGAGGGTTGAATGAGGGTTATATAGAAAAACAAACACAAGAGTATGGTTATCTTTACAGCGCTACAAACTCCAAACACAACAGAACCTCAAAAGGGTCCCAAAAGGGTAGTTCAAGCCAATTCCCACATAATGGTGAGACTGATAGCTGTGACCATAGTGGAGATGAGTGGTGTCAGCTGGGCCCGCTGGCAGCTATCCATCCCATCTTGACTTTAGGTTATTAGAGATGGGTCACATCATCCGGTTTAGTTTAGTTTGTATTTGCAAGGTTACACCAAGCTGTTTTTTTTATTACCGTAGCAACGACAGTTTAATTTTTCTTCTTTTCTCTTTTCTCGTAGTGGCGGATGAAAGGGGAAATGCCATTGAATTTCAGTAATGATACATTATTTCTCCTGGAACAGACGAGAGCAGGGTTTAGCCTTTCCCTGAATGGGTGATGTCATACCCATCGTCTCCGAGAACAAGTTGAAAATAGTTGGAAAATGTGAGTGTTAAGGTAGCCAAGGGGATTTTCGTGGGACATGGGCATATTTTCTGGTTCGGGTCATAGCGAGAGAATGAAGCTCCAGCGTGGCTTTTTTGTGTCCGTGAAATTGGACTGGAATACCTTGAGGTATTGCATCTTGCTAGTTCTACTGGGAGAACTGGGAGGGTATCTCTCGCATACATACACACATGCATATACATTTACAGATATTGATTTCAATAGCCCTGGGGCGTAGACATAAAAAAAAACCTCACAAAACACTTCCCGTCTTAGTGTCAATTTTCCCAACAGTGCCCTAGTTCCAGCTCTCCGGTCTCACCATTGTCTCCATCTCACTCCACTTGTAATATGAGACCTTGTATGAGAAGCTTTTCCCCATGCTTCACTAGCCTGCAGAGGGCCTTCATTTAAGTCTTTTGTTCATGTGATCTGACCAGTCTTCCTGGTTTCAGTGGCTTTGCACTTTTCTCTTTGAATTCTGGATGGTATCAGGAAACAAGCACTCTATCCCATACCTTTATCAACTTTATCAACCCTGGGGATGAAATCCGAGCACGTTGCATCATATCTACGGTGGTAGAAACGCACTCACCAGTAGCGCAGACAATGTATTAGGCTATTTTAAAATTGCCTGCTGCGTTCTCTATTGATGTCAGCATATAAATAGACATTGGGGCACTGGCCTGCAATGATTTGAACGTAGAACAGACACTACGGTACTATTTTTAGATGGGCCACAATCTTAAAATGTCCTTCCTGACGTTTTTAGCTATTGAAGCTCCAAATGCCATTTGACTGTCCTTAGAATCATGCAGCATTTATGTGCCCTGAGGATCTCCTCTGATCTATGGGGAGAGAAAATTGAGTTTCAGATGCTATTTTTTTTACGGATAATTGCACGAAAATGGAACATGGTAGATATTTATTCTGTAGGCGGATCTGTTTTGTGTGAGTTTCATGGTGGATTGAAATCGCCTTATCTAGCTATAGGAATGAATGATAGAGGAACAGTCTGATCTCTAAATGAGAAAATGACCAAACGATCACAATAGGAATGGACACATTAGTGCTGTAAAATCAAGCCAGATGAGGCATCCTGAGCTGAGCTGAGGCCATATGTGCTCCGTTAACTTCTTGTGAATTGATAAATCATCATCATCATCATCTCCCTCTTCTCTCTCTTCTTCTTCACCTTCTTTTGGCTTGTTCCCGGTTTCTCAGGGGTCACCACAGCGGACTCTACAGTTTCCATCAGTAGCCTACGAGGGTACAGCCCCGATGGTGGCTGTTGTTAACTTGGGCTTCTACCGATCTGATACGGTCATGTCTGTCCGCGTACTCATCTGGCAAAATTTGACATCAGATATCCTTCCTGACACAACCTCTAATCCTATGAACGGGGGCCACGGGTAAAGCGGTGGATGCCTGTTGCCAAAAGGAGTAAATGTGGAATGAATGAATAAATTCGCTAATCACACAAATGAAAACACAGCTAAAGAAGAAGCTTTATTCATTTGTCACCGCACACGCATACAGGCAAATTTGCTCCCCGCATAATCATCCCATTGTATAGGAGCAGTGAGCAGCTGCAGTGCCCAGGGACCATCTCAAGTTCTATTTCTCAGTGCCTGGCTCAGGGGCACTGGCAGTAGTGTCAACCCTAACATGCATGTCTTTTTAATCAAGTTGTATGGCTTACACAGCCCAGCTGTCAGTAGCTTGATTCTGTTGAATACGGTGGCGCTGGATACGTTGTCATGTGTTGACATTTTGCATGAAAGACGAACAGAAGCAGATGTCGTTGCAGAAGTGGTAACAGTGTACCCTATCCATCTGAGGGCACAGTGGGAAGTTAGGTGGGACGGATTGCTGCCGTGGGTTTGTCCACTTAGCGTTCTGCTGCGGCCATGAGTTCTATTAGCTCGGCGTGAGCGCTGTCATACTGACAGCTCCCCTTTCGGCTGAATTTCTAGCTTAGTGATGGTGCTGATCGTGATGTCATGCCTGGAGCCACATCTGCCAGGCATCATTCTGAAGGAGCCTGTTCTGAGTCCCAAATCGGAGAGTTTTCACTTGGACGACGTGTGATGCAAGTCATAGAAAGCTGGTTTTAAACAGAGATCCATCATCTTGGCTCTGTCTATAAATGGAACAAGGCCAATCAGAGGTCACCTCGGTTACTGGAACTGTGTATTAATTTGAGAAAAAAAGGAGAAGAAACTTTATTTATTTTCTATTTTACATGCATACAACAAAATTTCTTCTTTGTGTTTTTAAGCCATCCTATTGTAAAGGAGTAGTGAGCAGCTGGAGTGCCTGGGGACCAACTCCATTCATTTTTCTGCTTGCCTTGCTCAGGGGCACAGGCAGGGGTCTTAACCCCTAACACGCATGTCTTTCTGATGGTGGGAGGAAACTGGGGCACACAGAGGAAACCTACTCAAACACAGGGAGAACATGCAATCCGGGATGGGATTTGAACCCACAACATTCTTGCTATACCCATGGAGAAATGGCCAAACAGAGAACGACATTGATAACAACGTTGTTGCACTGTTTCATTCCTGTTCAGGTCACACTGAAATTAATTCTCATGGTTGTTGTAACTGTTAGTTCTGTAGCTCATCCGTCTCTATTCTGACAATTCCACTCAGTGCTCAGATGAATAACACTGAGCTGATGATGCTCATGCCGTAAACTTAATAGTGTTTTCCACCAATGCTACTCCCTCCCACAAGCTATCATTAGTCTACACAGCAAAGATCATTTATCTTCCTCCCTTTCTCTGTTTACATTGCATCTGCACTTTCATAATGGAGAAAAAGCTGAAAATAATTAGCATATAATGCAATAGTGTCATGTGATCGACATTATTCAATACACCAGTTGTCCAACGGGAGCTTTCCCTTCGCAGGCCTGTGGGCTGTGTGAAATACGGCTGAACCAGACAGCCTTTCATTGTCTTATCTGTCTCTAACTGCAGCTGTCAGATGGGCTTGTCTCTGTGCCACCATGGTAACCATGCACACAAATTCAAACAGGGCGTGCACATAACAAATACCTGGTTCGCTCTGCCTTCAGCTGCTTATTAGACTCGGTGCCAGATTAGCCAGCAATAATCTTTTCATGTCCCCTTTAGCAGGGATGTGCACACCGAGGAGGCTGTGAGGAAGGGGGGGGGCCTCCAAGTGTCTGCATTTCTTCACTGTGATGGCAAGAATTTGGCTCCCTGTCGAAGAACACACTGACTAGGCCGTGTCTGGAGTACAGGAGTGTACCGCTTGTGGGCTGGGTGGAGAAACGACAAGCCGCCATGGACGGGGTTCAGGAAAAGGCTGTCGAAATAATGACTTGGTACAAGTGCATCCCTTTGTATCTCCCTGACCTGCCGACACCAAGAGAACAAGTGTACCGTTAGGTCGATCAAGGACATGCACTGGTCTAACCGTCCTCTCCACAACTTCTTCCCAGCTAGTGAGGGAGGATAGGACTGGCCAGCTTCTTCACGATAACAATCAGCTATGACTCAATGAACAGGTAGACTGAGAAAGTCCACCTTCTTATGCAGCATCAGGCTTCATAATGATCAGTGATGGAGACTTTATACTGAAATAATGACAGCGTTGGGTTTGACTCCCATGCTGCTTTGATCATATGTATATCTGAGTTTTATTATAATCTTAGTTTTATTTCAAACTATTCATTCCGCACAAACCAATCGCTATATTAGGAGTCAGAATGATTAAACTCAAACTCCACAATTGAACTTTCGTGGCGGTTGCTGCGCCCCGAACCATACGGAGCTTCATATGAATTTTGACAGTGAAATATTAAACAGTCAAATGGGTGTTTCATAATCCTCATCTCATCTGTCACCGGATCATCCACCCAAAAAATCTTCAGCCCCTCTTTAATGCCACAGCAGTTGCCATGGTTACAGCTCTTGGAGGGTATAGGCGGCACAATGCTACAGAGGGACGTTTTGCTTTGCTAGTGGACTTATTAATAATACTGCCCCACTTAACCAGGAATGGGATACGGTGGCCTGTTCTAGCTCCGAGTAACACGGTGACCCCCTTAGTGTACTGTCAGCGCAGTGGCTCTGCTTTATTAAGAGACTGTGTGGACGCAGACAGAGAAAGGTCAGACTGATTGACACTTTGATCCTGATATTTTGGGAGCAACCAACAAATGCAAAGATAACAAGATCCAGGGACCAGAGGGGCTATGACATCCGATAGAAATAGCACAGATATATTAAATGATGATACATAGAACAGTTAAAATGTAGAAATACACTGTTGGTAAGTAAGTAAAAGTTTATTTTATGTAGCACTATTATAAACACAGTTGCTAAGTGCTTTACACACAGTTACGAAAATAAGAAAAATTAGATAACATAAATAAAATGGAAATTAAACATGACACAGAAAGAAACTGACCAAAATTAAAAAAAGAAAAAAAACAAAAACTACAGCAGGTCTATAAAAAGGTTTGCTTAATGTGATGGGATTTTAGAAGCCACGTAAAACAGTTAAGAGATTCCCCAAATCTAATGCATTTGGTAAGATTTTTCCGGAGATTTGGAGCTAAAACGGCAACGGCACGGTCACTCTTTGTTTTGCAATCGGAGTGGGGGATGGATAAAAGACTGAGATTTGAGGATCAGAGTCATCGGGAAGTCGAATGAGGAGATCAGAAATTTACGGATGAGGATGATGTCATGCAGTGCTTGGAATGTAATCAATAAGATCTTGCAGGTTAGTCTGAATTTCATGTGAGGCCAGCAAAAGTGATGAAAGAACTGAGGTAATGCAGGGCCGGCGGCTGGCGCTAGTGACTAAGCCGCCGCATTCTGAACCAACTGCAAACAATTTAAGGTGTCTTGATTGAGGCAAGAGTAGGGGACATTACAGTAATCTAGATGGGAGAGGATGAAAGTGAATTAATATTTAAGGACCCTTAGAAGACAGAATATTTCCAATTTCAGCAATATTACTGAACTGAAGAAAACAGGAGTCCTGGTGCTCACTTGTTGATTTGTCAAACGTTTTAAGGGGGATGGTAAGCTTTGGTGGTGGTGGTATCCAGAAACAACAACAACAGAGACATGAAAATATTGCTGGATTGGTGTGGTCTTGTGATTATACTCCCATATACAACCACGTTGAGAATTGATTTTTTTATCGGGAGTCATGCACTGGCATGTCCACAGAATTCCATATTATGAATGAATGACAATTTAAATATCAATAACATTTAATTATATTATTTTTCCCTTGATTAGGACGTATCATATAGTACCATTTGTGCAAAGGGGATGGGAATGGAGGAGGTGAGTGGACACCATGGTGGCCCAGTGGTTAACACTGTTGCTTCACAGTGAGAAGGTACAGGGTTCAAACCCTAGGCTGTCTAGGTGTTCTATCTGTGTGGAGTTTGCATGTACTGGAGTTGATCAGCAACCAGGGGACCAATTCCCATTGGTCCCCTGGGTGCTGCAGCAGCTCACTGCTCCTGGGTTCAATTGAGTACATGTAGAAACACATTTCGCTGTATATATGTGTGCACTGACAAACAATGCAGTGTCTTCTTCAGTTATATTACAGGGCTGTTTTTTGTCAACTTGTTTAATGAGGATGGCATCCCCTTGTATCTCCCTGAAAATCAACCTCTGGTGATATTTCTTGTTTTTATAGTACTATTGGAACCATCTCTCTATTCAAAATTGCTCATTTGACATATTTGGATGGATGGATGAATATTCATATTCATCCATCCATCGGTCAATCCCTCACCAACCGCTGATTTGAAATCGGGTCGCGGGGGAACTGGAGCCTATCTCCGTTCTCATTGGGCGAATGGCGGGGTACACCCTGTATAGGTCACCAGTCTATCACAGGGCAGAGCAGTTAGGGGAACAGTGTCTTGCTCAAGGACACCTCGACGCGGTTCTCTGCAGGACCGGGAATCGAACCCGCAACCTTCCGATCGCAGACGACCGCTCTGCCCACTGAGCCATGCCACCCCATATTGATGAACATGCAGAACGTAAATCCATCACAGTTTAGCCACCAGGCTAATTTTCCTCCGTCCTCCCAAGCAGTTCAGCGTACAGTGTCTTGCTCAGGGACACTTCGGAACACTTTCCGGAGGGATCGAACCACCAATCTTCCACCAGCTAGACTACCTCCCCTGCCTCCTGAGCTACGCTGGCCTCTCGCCCTCTGTTGCTGTCTCAATGCTGTGATTAGGTATTTACCAAATGGAGTCATTGACAGCATTTACAGCATGTGGACTACTCACTGGCTTTGTGTGAGGTGATACAGTATATGCAGTGCTTCATATCGGTTGCCAGGAAGTCAAAAGTTCTCCATTGAATCATTTTCCTGCAGTTTGACACTGGGCCTGGCAAGTGTTGAATGCTCTGAAAATCATTATTGTCTTCTGTTCAGGCCTGTTTAGTTTGTATCACGGGCCTGACAGGATCCTGCAACTGATATCACGGGGGAATTACCCCCCCCTTATGTGAGTCTGGTGGTTGGAGAAAGCATTCACACCATTTTTCATCTAACATGCAGACAGGCACTTTAGATGTATTTTTATCAGGTTTGGCATTTTGAATAGTTTACTTGGTTTGTCAATGCTGGTTTTCATGGTCTAACCATAAAATGAAGCATTTTCTGACCGCATCTATTTCAACTTAAATATTCAACCCACTTTCATTTCCAGAAGTATTTATTTTGTTGAGGTTTTTTTTTCTCCGTTTCCTCTATTCCATCAGAGAACCCCCTAACTGCTGGAGTACCATGCCACAGTTGTGCTCACTGCTCCTGTACAATAGGATGGGCTGAATGCAGGAGGCAGATTCCACCGGCCTCGGGCACGTGGCAAATAAAACACTTTCACTGCAGAAACTTCAGATGATGAATATATTAACTTAACAAATAAATACACGGGTAAGAAATTGATAAATAGTTAAATAAATAAAGTTAAGCGACAAATAAGCATGTAATAAATAGTAAACAAGTAAATAATGAATAAATAACTTCAGATAATGACAACCTTTGTGTTGACTGTATGGTTTGTGAGTGTGTGTGTTTGGGGGTGGGGGGTGGGGGGCTGTTTGGCACATCCATATGTGACAAAGCGACTTTTTAAGTTGTCCTCATGTTTTCTTGCCGACATCTCAAAGCATCACCGGGCAGGTCAGCAGCATAAAAGACTTCCGCAAAGAGTCTTTCGTTTGCAAGCGTTTCCTTGAGCTTGCATGTCCCCTCCTCTCCCTTTTCTCTAACATTTCCACAATCAAATGAAAATATTTCCACAATCAGCATTCAACAGAAAAAAATGCCTCTGCTTTCCCCTCCTCTTCAGTATTCTGTGTTACTCCAGACAGGAAAGAGAAGATGGTTGTGTTGGTGAAGAGAGAGACGGGTTAAAGCCTGACAGGAACCACACTGGAAACTTCACCGTGAATCCAACACATTGTCCATGTCCAACATTTCTTACGATTCAAGTGCTTCTTTATCTGACAGGCACATTTTGGGCCACATGTGGGGACTTCTTCACCCTACCATGCCTACTTAATGGGAGCGCTCATGGTCAGGGAGATCAACAACTTAGCCATGTAGATTTTCATTCTGGTATTTTATTTATAGGACTTTTTCATTTTTAATCTAATTTCAGGTCAAGTGCTCGGTAGGGCGGAGGGTCTAATGCTGAACGAGGAGAAAGCTGGAAATAAAGGTAGCACTGAGTTTAAGAAACTTAGAAAAGTGAAACAAGGAAACACGAGGGTCCGCCCATCCCTTGTGAACCGTGTATCTGAAGTCAGGTCATACTGGAGCCCATCCCAGCACTCATTGGGCAAACAGTGGGGAAACACCCAGGACAGGTCACCATTTCATCACATGGCTTGAGCAGTCAGGGCTCCGCTGTCTTCCTCAAGGACACTCCGACACATTTTGTGCAGGAGCCGGGGATCAAACCGCCAATCTTCTGTTAACTAAATGACCACCATACCCCCTGAGCTATGCCGCCCCTACACAAGGGCCTATTATTTGATTATTTCATTAGAAATGAACTGAGGTAAATGGAGGAACCCAAATGAATGAAAAACGATCCTGGAGTACATCTGGCTGCAGGGAACAAGTGTTGATTTTACTGATGGAGTATGAGGTTGAATGAAGAAGTTATAT
>OMLC01034811.1:0-28334 GCA_900302585.1 Regalecus glesne
ATCAGCACCTCTGGCAGGTTTGTGTTGAACTCATGGGTACTGGTGACCCATGGCCAAATGTACTCCTTCATCTGGACAGGCTCATTCATCAAGCCTTTCAAACCAGGGGTGATGGGACCTCAGACAGGAGGACACACAACTCTTGTTCTCAACTCAGTTTTATGCTTTGGTTCCCCACTACTCATGCCATTCCCTTTTAAGGCTCTTACCTCGAATTACTGGTTTTAAAATAAAGCGTCGGGGAGAAGGTTAAATTCCTAATAGCCAAGTGACATACAGTGACGGGAAACAATTCAAGTTGAGGATGTTGTGACGAGTACCGCGAGAAGCCTGTCATGACATGTACAGAACGTATCAGTCTGCTACAATTCTCAGTCACTGCGTTTGTGACAGCTGGAAATGAGAAAACCATCATCATTTGACAAACACTCAAGGAGTTGAAGCAAACTGTCTATAGCTTTGGTCATCAGTTCAATTCCTGCCTTTGTGAGCTATCATCCAATCCACTCCCTTGTTCTTTTCCCCACAATTTGCAAGTAAGAGAACAAATCTGCATCAACTTCCCTGTTTGTCTCCAGTTTATTCTTTACCTGTGGCTTGCGGTAAGCACCTGAGCATGCCGAGACACAGGTCACAGGTTTCTTCTGCCTGCCTTTTCTCTGAGTTAAGGCTGCTTCTGAAAACAGCCTGCTGCCCCGACAATGAGACCTGACATGACGGCTAAATTCCTCAATCAGTACAACCTTTCTTCTCCCTCCCTCGCTCCCAGCCAGCATGTTCTGTAAACTAGACATCTGATAAACACACACACTTCAAAATGGAGCAACTGGGAGGGGGTGGACGTGGAGCAAAGCATCTGTGCACAGACACACACACACATAAGTGATTTAAGTTAGGAAAAATGAATGATTAAGATCTATGAACGAGCCAAAAGACACACATGGTGCTATTGGGGCTTGAATGGGACTGAACTTTGCTAGTGAGGCTTTATTAGCTCTTATCTCTGCCTTTATAAAGTCAATCCTCATGTATATATCATAAGATTGTTGTTTTGTCATTCTAGCTTAAGTACCTGTGTCGGCACTGAAACCGGAGTCAAATTCCATGTAGTGAAAACCTACACGGCCAATAAACTGATTCTGATAGAGGTGAAACTAGCCTAAATTTACAGTCTTTGCCAATTATAAGTCCTATTGGCATACATAATTAACCTCCTAGTGATCCAAATCTGAAGAACAAAACGTGTTATTAAGTAGGGAACCAAATAGCATGTGGCTAATATTGGGGGTGGGGCACTTAACGAGTTAAGAGGCGTAGGAGGGAACTCACCTCAACCATCAACATGAGGCAGGAATTGAAAAAAAATCCTCCCACTACTAGACATCTAATTATAAACCAGGAAAAATCTGGTTTCTAGCCATATGAGGAAGCAAAAGAACACTGCTGGCCCATTGACCCCCTTTATTAGTTTCACACATTTGACTGTCGACTGATCGGAAACAGAATGGGGGAAGGATTCATTTTATGATGGTGTGGGGGTGGTCTATTTCAGGATAAATCCATACGGAATGCTTGGGTACCAGTGGCAGCCAAAACAGAGAGAGAAAAAAAAAATCGAGGATGAATAATTCACCCATGAGTTCTGAAGCCGTTTGCTTGAGCTGATGGGAGGAGACTGGCGAACTGGGCAACAAAATTCCTGTCAGACACTGTGCTCCTCCACTACCCGAGTTTAGCCCCCGAGACGCATCCTTCCCTCTGCCATTTTCTCTCTATCCCCTCGCTCCTCGCTGTGCCCTCAAGCAGAATGGCAGCCGGTTAGCTCCAAGACAGGTCCTAGGAGTGAGTTGTCAACCATCTGTCCCCCAAACATAACAAAAATCTTTTCTGTCAGGACATGGCGTAAGACAGCTTGCAGTGTGGTTGGATGAGGGAGGATCAGAGCACCGGAGCTGTTCTGGGGTGACACCAGAGGGACTGTGCCCACCAAACCACAGAGGTCATAATATCCAAGTCAACCTAAACAAGAGGCTTCTGAAAGACAGTCAAATGGCAAGATCCAAAGAAATACCTCCTTAATGTCATATACAAAATACTAGCACAATTTCCAGATTTATCTAATTGAAGATATCACACTCGTATAGAGTAAACTAGAAGAAAATGTGTCTGAAATTTTGCCAGAGCACTGGAGTGATAATAGTCATTTAATGGAGTACAGGAATTATGGAAGATTTTGTTAAGCACCCAGCATCTATATTAGAGGGATGTACGTTTTTCTCTACACAACTTACTATTATGGCTCTATAATTTCCTGTAAAATGGCATCTGATGTACCTTTTAAAGAGAAGAAGTTACATCACAGTGCTTAAGTACCAACACTGTAGACTAGTAAAACTGGAGCCACTCAGTCCATCCACCATTTCTCAAAGTATTTCACTCATTTTGACACTTGTGACAAAACGTTTTAAGATTTTTTTAGGGGGTTTGGTACTAATTTTGAAAAAGTAAATGCTGGTAGACAGAAGCTTTAGCTATTGAATCCAAGGGAACCAGTTTTAATTTTAAAACGTTTCCAGAAAATGAACTTTAAACCAAGCTGCAGGGTCGGGCCTACTGCAATGCATCAGGAGGGACATCAGGCCTTAATCCCCCGTGCCTGCCTTAAGATGGAGGCGCAAACTGTGCAGGGTCTTTCACTTCCTTCTGCCCAATGGGCGCTGGGATAGGCTCGAGCAGATCCATAACCTAACTTCAGATAAGTGGTTGACTATGAATGAATGAATGAACTTTATTCCATTCATATCATCATTCAAGTCAACACCATCAGATTAGAAAAGAAATACTTGGTCGTCTAACAACTGTTTAAAGTCCTCTCTGATACTGTGCAGCATTCACTCTTTTGTCCATTGGTGCAGTAGATTCCAGTATGGAGTTATCCATGGCACTGTGTGATGAATCCGTGATTGTGTCCTAAATGGGTGTCTTACATTTCCGTGATATTTAAATGTCCAATCCTCTGACAAGTCAACTATGATGACTGTATTTTTAATCACACACTTGAATTGGATTCCTGTAGGCCCAGGACAGGTTTCTCACTGAGCACATGTGCTGTGGATTCAGCTTTGAACTTCTCCGCATGCAACTGGATGAGCAGAGACAGTCTACCACCATGCTTTTAAAGTTTTGTATTAGTGAATCTGCTGTTCTATGTTTGCTCATCCTCATGTTTCCATTGCTTTCACTTGACAGGGGTTCTGTCTCGTCCTGGGGTCAGAATTCTGCATTTGTTCACACAACACGAGCAGCTCCGAAGAAGGCATGGATCACTTGCAGCAGAACAACACACCAGATCAAAGCTCTTTTCCAATACTGTAGTCTTCCCGACACCACACTGTCAGAGGACTTTGAGCATCAGATGAGGATCTTCATGATACTGACACAAACAGATCTTTTGATCAAAGGCCTTTGGTGGCGTGATGTAGAATTGGCTGCAGAGCACAGAACGATGAATATCCAAGCCTCACAGTTGGTTAGGTGGATCATAGATCGTGTCAGTGAGGATCACTCTGCTGTTTGACCTTCTTTCATGTTATCGAGTCACTTTTGTCTGTTGTCAGACGTGGAAAGCCAATGAAGATCTCTCGAATAGTCCTGGTCACGCTATTGAGGAATGCTGATTTCTTATGGGTTGTGTACATCCTTTCTCTCACCAACTTGTAAATCAAACCAAGGTGTTGGATCTTATGAAGAAAGTGTTGCTCTTGCAGAATCCTGTCGGTTGTTGATCACTGGACTTGTGAGGTGTCTCAACCGTTTACTGAGCATGTTAGATCCTGGTGAGAACACCGTGGCTCTTTAATCAAAACGTCTTTTATTAAAAAAAAGTTCAGCTCTTTCCATCACTTTCTTAGTCTCTGTGATCAATCTCTATAGGTCTTATTTTGCACCTACTGTCTTTGCCATATTTGCTCTAGCAGTTTGTTCCATACTTATTTTACCAAGAGCATCTGACGTACACGATACTGTCTACTGTTGCTTGGCTCTTCTACACTCTGGTCTGGTACAGTTTTCCCCAAAGAGGACAACAGGAACATTCAGTTCCATTAAAAACATGGTTCTTGTTGAATGTTTTTTTGGCAATGCTCGTGCCTATTACCAGGACAAACAGGCTTGTGTTGAAGTCCTGCTAATGTGATCAAACAGTCAATCACTCAACCTGAACAGTCAGCAATCAATTCATTAACCCCATCAGCTCTGTTCTATGGTAAATCTCATTAAGCCTATGAGGTGCTATTTACTTATTCTGAATATCATCTTTGCAGACCTATTTTAAATATCTATTTGTTGAAGTTAGTTTCATTTAGAAGTAGCTAATGTGATAGATGGGCTTGCTTGCTTTCGTATTATTAAATTCCAGTTCAGTTTGTGGGCATAACAAGTACAGGATTCAGTCTATTTCTGGGGAAGCCAATGCATGGTAGAAATACCAACAAGCTCCCTCATGGGGTGCCTCAAGGGTGTCCTACAGATATATTTCTCAAAAGAGTGGGCCGCAGCGGCTCAGCAGTGGATGCACGTGCCTCCAAGTTGGAAGTCACGGTTCAATCCCGCCATGGGGCGTCAGAAAAGGGCATCTGTCCATCCTATATCATAGGAGCAGTTAGGGGTTCAACGTCTTGCTCAAGGACACTTTGACCCAATTTTCTGCAGGGGCTGGATATCAAACCACCAACCCTCATATTACTAGACAACCGCCCCAGCTCCTGAACTATGCAGCCACTGAAGCAGAATCAGTTCACCAGACAGAATGTGTACTGGGAGAAAGGTTTCATCACTCATCAGAGACCATCAGCCTCAGCTGACTGCAGGTACCCCACCCTTGTAAACAATACAGTTGTATAACGACCAAAAGCAATGATTACGTTCATATGCAAATTGCCTTGACCATTAACTAGTTACGACTGCCATGTGTACCATTCACAGACGATTGGGGAATAGTTGCAATCACAGCATTCTAAGATGGTAACAGATGTACTCTCCCACCCCCCAGTTCAGGGATGGCTGCTCTTTCCTCACATAGATGGCTGCTTTAACTCCCTGTCAGGTGTACATCCTCATCTTTGAAAGAGTGGCCACTGGCCTGTAGATAGGTGCAGACCACAGAGTCCTGGCAATTAACATAAATTATGATACAACTACCAAAAGTTTTTAGTGCTCAGCCTACAGACCCCCCAAAAACACAAAAAAACATATGCAATGTTTATTATGCTAGATAACAATACCTTCTAAATTATCCTTAGATATTCCACAGTGATTTCTTGTTGACTAGTTGGTTTCTACATATTTCTGAAGCAGATATCTGCCCAACATAACGGTCGTGTTCAAACAAACATTTACAAAATGCTATTTGCATACAGAGTGTTTTTAAAAAAGTAACTTTTCATGTACTACTTCAGTACAGAACTTTATATCATTACGAAGGTCTGGATTTTTATCATAAAAATCAGTTTTCTCTGCAGGAAGTGTTTGGTCCCGAGTCTCAAGAAAGGGTGATGCATTGACCGAGTTGGTATCAGATAAGAGGTCTAAAAGGCGTTCAAAAAGGCGTGGACGGACAGCCGGTGCACGACTTCAAACATCCTACTAAGCAGACAGCGGAAACGGTTAATCCACTGGATTTGGAGAACTGAGGCAAAGGGGCTCTTAGAAAGAACCACACACACACACACACAGCATTACCATTCAAAAACAGACTACAATGATTTGTTGATTTCCTCTACTTCAATGACTGTCCAGTAATCTTGATGGTGGTCGACGTAAAAGCATATTTGTGCATGAAGGCGACCATCAAAACTTCATTGGAAACTTGCACAAAATACTGGCTAAGAGGGGACGACTGTGACTTGTTACTGAATTGGATCCAATTCATTATATAAATGGAATGCCAGAAAGACCCGACTAAAATGTTGAACCAGGGGAAAACAAGGGAGTATGAGTAGCAACCGCTTTAGTCGACATTCAAAAACACAGCAGCTTTAATAACAGAAGCCCCTTCAAAGGGCTATCGACAGACTCCTGATGGCTGAGGATGTTTTGTTCTTCCCTGACAGAGGCGGCAAAGTTTCAAAGACCTGGTCCGCGCAGGTGAGCCGGGGGGAACGAGAGAAAACAGTTATTAAGAAGGACTGTCTGCAAGTCTAATGTGATTTGATGCTGTAGGCATAAAGACAGAAAGAAAACAAAGTGTGGCGCAATGGTCCTTTTGTGCTCTCCAGGTGGGGCTAGCCAGAGTGAATGGCATTACCTGACATGAAGAGCACAGTCAGGGATGTAGAGTTTTAGGCACCGGGACATGCAAACACGTGCACACACACTGTATCACACAAACGCACACACACACACACACACACACAAACTTCTTCAGCCAGTCAGGTGAACACAGTAATCAGTGGTTACAATATGACAACATCTGACAGACTGAAAAGGCATCAGACAGCTGTGGACACAAAAGTGGATTCTTCCAAACCACCTGTACTGTGTCCAGAAGACACTGAGTGACAGAGGGGCCCTTGTCCACACCCAAATATAAAAGGCAGGTATCCCAGGTGGGTGAAAAAGGACCTGGGGAAAAATACATGGTCTAACATGGGTAGGCCCAAACTCAGATGGCGTTATGCAGCCGATGGATAGAAAATACTACAAAGTAGCTTTACATGAGGCAGGAACTTCTAGGTCAAGCTCCGACTTACTGAATTTTTTAGAACTTATAAAAGTAGGCATCACAGAGCCAAAACAATCAGACATAAAAAGTTTATATCCGCAGGGTGTCGTTCAAATGAATGCTGAACAGGATCAAATTCTAGCCCTACATCTTGTATATACTGTAGAGAACACTGAATGTGTGCTGCTTTGCTCTGTCATGTCCATTTACCTCAGGCATGTATGCAAGTAACCTGGTAACATTGTGTCAATATCTCTTGATACATTCTCTGCATGTCACACTTTATTCCAACTTATTTTCACCAACCCACAACAGTCAACCCTTGTGTACATATCTGAAGAATAGTATGTTATTATTCTATGGCTAGTACCTGTGGGAGCCATTAAATTACAGTCAAATTCTGTGCAGGTGAAAGCCTACATGGCCTACAATCTTATTCTGATTAAGTCTTTTTTTTGTACAAAGAAACTGATAGAAACGTGGCAATACAGCTTCTCAAAGCAAATTATCCTGCAAAGCCTGGTTTGAATTACTCCAATTAGTCAATAGCTGAACTCTGGAAATGGATAAAAAGAAACAAAAACAATGAAAGAAAATGGTGCCAAATTATGGGTATAAGCCACCTGTTTGTATGTTTCTGTTGTTAGATACTTTTCCCACAATGCAATTTATGTTTGTAGAGCCTGCTCTGTACTCAACTTTGTAGGTATTTAGTACTTGGATCTACGAATGTTTAAAACTGGGCATGCAAATTGAGATTTAAAGTTTCTCTGTACAGAGCCCGACTTTAGTCATAATGCCTCTGAAAGCACTTGGTAAAAATACATCTAGCTGCAAGTGTTTCAAATCAATGGCAGTGATAAAAGAGAAAAACTTAATGCTCTTTAACTGTAGAACTAGTGCCAGGAAAGGTTGAGTGGAATGTCTATATGATCAGAGAACATTTGAGTACCTAAATACCACCATGGGCTCACTTAACACTGGAACCAGCACATTTAAATGGTAATGTGTGCCTTTAAGGGTTGGCGCCCAGTGGCAGGGTGCCAGGCCTAAAGCAAACTACCCTACGGATTAATCCTTTCCATTTACCAAGAGAAATTATGACAAGAGTTTTTCCATCTACTACACGTGAAAAAGGAAGAAAAAAATCAAACCATCGCTTTGTTTAAAGAAAACATATCAACTGTGCTTGGTTCATGGTGCTGTCTGTAAGCCACCTGACATTGCAAAACCAAGATTCAAGGGGTCTTTGGCTCATGTTGTTGGTGGCCATCTTGTGTTCCGGTGATAGGCTTACACTTTCTCTCGAAAGCTTCTCGCTATGGATCAAATTAGCATGCAGCGTTGTCTTGTGGACACGCTATAAACAGAGCTGCTTTTGTTAATTATCCATGCATCTCAGCATTAAATGGGAGTGTTCCTGCTTGCCTTTGGCTGTGTTGCCTTCAAATAAGGAGGGGGGGCAAACATGAGGTTAAAGGTAGAAAATAAAAAGTAAATAGTTGATAGAACAGAGACAATTCATACAAGCAGATGACCTAGATACGAGGCTATTCGAACAGCGTTGTTAATATTACCGGGAACCATGTAAAAACATGGAGTGTCACTTGATACTTTATGATCCTGAGTTTACGTTCTGGAACTCGTGCCATAATCGTGCCTCTCAAAATGAACATCTTGAGTTCCATCAGCACATGTGCCTTTGGGCCACAGGGAAAAAAGGCTTGTTATTATACGACAATTAACCTTATGTTCAGCCCAGCTGCATCTGCTGAAACGGAGACTAATGTTGACTGTGTTATTGTAAGCTAGCAGTCACAGAGGAGGCTGTCTGGGTTGTTCGGTCAACGAAACTTGAATTTTGCAGATAAAAGAAAATGTAGAAACTGAGCTGACCACTGACCCAGTAGGCGGGGCCAAGGAAGAACAACTGAATGAATGAATGAAACTCCTTCAAGGCAGACAAAAATTAACACGTCATTTTGTTGGTTACTTAGCCTCTTTCCAATCAATCACTGGTTCTTATAGAGACATGGTGCAACCCATTACAGATAGCTACAGTAAAAACATCTGCTCAAAATAAAAGTTACATGTTTGTGTTCAAGATGCATTTTTTTCATTTGAATTCACAGCTGCTTTTTGACTGCTGAACTTGAATAAATGAAAAAAAAGTACAAAAGAATAAGCAAACTACATTTAGTCAATAGGTCTCTTGGACTGGTGTTACTGATGGAATCTGTCATTGCTGAACACAGACCGCGGAGAGTCCAATACGGAGCCAATTTGACTCATAAGACATTCATCTTGATGTGTTTACTTCCTTTCACAATGGTAGTGGCAAAGAAAACCCAATCACTTAAGTGGGTCCGAGTCATGCCTCGTAATAACCCCACTATCCTCAGATAACGGCAATTACATCTGCCAAAATGCAAGCAAAATGTCTCCAACTATACTCAGTGCTATCTGTCCATTAGAACGAGCATTTTAACTTTTGGCCTCAATCTGTTAATGTTCAGCCGTGCACAGGGTTGATGACAGGGGAAAAGGGGACACTTCTCAAACAAGTGCATTTTTCAGCAACCCATTATACAAGACTGTCCAAAGAGAAACGTGTCCTCTAGACAGGGCCGCACAGGGACCACTTCGGCCTATCTTCATCTGCGGACAACTTCCAAATGAAGAGGAAGAAGCTTTTACTTATTTGTCATTGTACATACACATGATGAAATTTGTCCTCTGCATCCTATTTTATAGGAGCAGTGAGCAGCTGCGGGACCCGGGGAGTAGTATTGTCTTGTTCAAGGACACCTCAACATGTTTTCCTACAGTGGCCGGGGATTTAACCACCAATTCAACGATTACTAGATGACAGCTCTACCTCCTGAGCTATGCTGCCTCTATATTCTGGTAATGGTGGCTACAATGCCATTACTTGTCTCAGTGGGCATGGTGGCTCTGAGTGGACATTGACACTCAGGATGCCAGCACCACAAAAGGAGATGAATAAATAGAACAGAGGAAGATCCTATCATCTGGCGTATATACGGTTGTTGTTTTTACTAGTGTACGGTCATCCTCCTGTTGAACATTGGTAATTACAGACACTGGTTTAGATCTGTTGAGAACAACACATAGCTGAGACACGGCGTAAAAGGGCAGGTGGCCATAATTACACTCAGGCTGTGTACATGCCATCACCCACACAAAGTGGAATCGGAGGAAGAGAAGTGGCACAGGGTGAAAGACACTTGCAGTGGGTGGTTTCCCTCCTATGACTTCAATCTCAGTTGTGTCTGCAACATGTCTCAATGGTCATTGAAGCCCGCAATCAGTACATTTTGTCAAAAGCTGACGGCTGAGCCCAGGGGTGGAGAAGAAGGACTCCACCTACCCGCCAGTCAGGCATTTGCTTCTCCTAAGATGACAAACTATTGTGGTGAGGTGTGTTTCCTGTAAACAGGTCACAGCACTGACAGTCTGCCTAAGATGACACCTTGCGTGTGAGGAGACCCGTGTCTTCAAACACTGTCCTCATAGCAGAAAGGATGATGAGGCATTGTGGAGAACTCTCACGAGAAGACATAATTTACTCCTTTGAACAAAACAAAATCACTCTCAGCTGTCTGATTCATGTTGTTGGCATACCTGTGCATTACTCATCTCATGCACACCATGTCTCCCTTTCCGACAGTCACCAGCTTTTGCTTGTTAGTTTGGTTGTAATAGGATCAGTGCTTGTTAGGACTGTCATAGGTGACATGTTTTCGTGAAAAGAAAAGCTTTTAAAAACATAACTTTACTAAAAATAAAGCTGGGATTGGGTTTACTAAGCAAAGATACTTTATTTGGTTATTGTAGGCTCACATTCTTTGTATTCTTCGATTATAGGGGCGGCAAAAGTCAGGAGGTAGGACAGTCATCTAGTAATTGCAAGGGGTGGTTCGATCCCTGGTTCCGTCAGAGAGAATGAGGAAGTGGCCCTGGGTAATACAACAGAAGTCAAGAGTTCAGTGTCTTGCTCAAGGATGCTTCAACACGCTTTCTGAATAAGCCCAGGATCAAACCAGCGATCCAATCTAACTGCTGAGCTATGTTGCCCCTAATCTGGCAATCATGGAAAAAGAGGCTTCTTTCCGATATGCAGAAACAGAAATATTGATGATGCATGCCTGTGATTGATTAGAAGCAGCTTGCTAACAATTGACAGTAAATTTGTTCAGCAACCACAAAGAAATGGAGTGTGCATGACGAGCAAATCTTTCTTCTTACTGTGGCAGTCATTATCCAGACATGATGCATGATGTAACGGGGGGAAAAATAATAAAAATCAACATTTAAGGTCCATGGTGGATTAATAGATATATTCTATTTAATACGCTTTTTGATCCATTTGCTTTCTGGATTGACTCACTGTATTTGTCCAGTGAGACATTAAAGAAAGCATGTTAAGCCAACTGGCAGGCAAGGGGTTCACATGACTTTCACAAAAGGTTATATAGATTTTGAGGTCTCCCTGTAGATACAAGCTAAGGTATGAATATTTCTTAACCATAATGGATATATTAGCCAAGGGGTTAGCTAACAATGTCGAAAGGACTCTTACTAAATTACATGGCAACACTGTTAATGCATACTTAAATTGAAAGGCCAAATATTCTGAGATAAAATCTATAAAAGCAGGCAAAGTCTCTTTGTTTTTTCACATGAATGAGAGGTTCTTTTAGTTTACTGGAACACACAGCTGAGGCAAGGGCCTACCTTGCAGAATACAATCCCCCCGCTGCCCCAGGCATTCTCCTTGAGGACATAAAACGAGTTTTTGCAAGCTTTTATGATTTCATTAGAGAAAGCGATCAGTCTCCAACTGTCCATTACTGCAAGAGAAGCATTTGTACGGTTTGACATGGATTGGCACCCTGCAGATGCCAGAGACAAAAGCTCTAAAGAAATTAAATATTAAATAGTACTGTCTAGTTAAATATTCATTTTAATCTACCAATGGATTAAAGACACCCATTGCGTTGGTCTGATCCTATTAAAAGTGAATTCCCCCCCATCATCTCTGAACAATTGACAGCTTGGTAGAAAATGGTAATGAAAACATGTACAAGCGGCTAATGGCAAAGGTCAACTTGGTGTATTGTCCCAGCAAAGCTGCAGGAAAAGCAGATCAGAGCAGCAGCAGCATCCAAACTGAGGGTAGGATTAAGTTAGTTAGATCTGTCCTTAGGCCAGACTACTGATGTGTTCCACCTTTGACTACAAAAAGCACTCTATGAAACCCCCTTCTTATGACTCATACGAGCTTTACTTTAACAGCCAATTTTACAGCCCTAGAATGGTGCTAATTTGAGTAACAGTGATGAATGGAAGTCTGCTGCTAACACCCCCCAACACCCAATCCTATGAAGCATTTTATTTTAGTTCATGTTCAATACAATGGGGGGAGTGGCAGCAATGTTCAAGCAGAACAAAGTCTCCATCGAGAGGGTAGCAATGTCATAATGCACAAGGTATTCTGGGGTCTGTCTGAAACCAAATCTTGTGTCCGTGCCTCTCAGTAGGGGGCCAACGCATATCCAGGGTTGAGGGGTTTCATCATCTTTGAAGGAATAGTGGTTGGAAGGGTTTTTCTTTTTAAGAGCTTCTGAGAGGTTTTGTTTCAGATAATAATTCTCTCAAGAGGTAATGTGAGGCACCCCAAAATATGACGAGAGGAGCCAAATCTCAAAAATTGTTTCAGGCAACCTTGAAAGTTGGGGCCCGATGGTAATGCAGAGGGCCCAGTTTGGGAGATGGATTTGCGGTAGGTGGCTGGCGCTGTCCATGGAACACAATATCCTCTCTTAACGTTGTCTGAAACATTAAAGAAAACCGCTATCTCCTGAAATGTCTCAACATACGCCACTGGAGTGAAGGCCACCTGTCCTGGAACTGTATGGAGTCTTGTCAGATGTAGAACAGAATAATTGGCATAAGCAAAAATGAGTGCACCCACTAGAAATAGTCACAAATGAATATCATAATGGCACTAAGTGAAAACTGACCTCACTCCACCAATTATGGGAATACAATGCCTTTTGTAAATGGGAAAATGGTAAATGGACTTGTTATATAGCACTTTTCAAATCTAGCAACCACTCAAACCACATTACAACAAATGCCTCACATTTACCGAGCATGGAAAGCTAAGGCCGAATGCCCTTTTCCTGATGCCCCCCAGCGGGATATGAACTGGCCACGCCTGTCTTGAAGGGCCACACTCTACTGCTGAGCCACCATGGCCCGATTTAAAACATTTCAACCACTTCAGAAGAAATATTAGAGAACAATTTCAATCTCAAGAGTTAACTCCATATGAAAAGACTGGACTTGTCATTAGGAGAGCTCATACTCAAGCTTTATGCTTGTTTTGTGTCTCAGCACATTGCCTCGGGTGATTTTCCTTGCGAATGCAAACAGCACTTTAGAAAAAGCATTGGCAGAAATGCAAAGAGCACTTTTTCTGTATCATAATTCAGAGGCGAAGAGAAAGTAAAGTGTCCCATCAGCATTCTCGAGCAATAACCTAGTTGGGGACTTAAAAACATTAAATGAATACATTTATCTGCTTTGGCAAGAAATAATAGGCCGATGGTACTAATGCAGTATGAGCAAAGGCTTAAAAAACTGCTACGTTATCAGTTATTTACCTTGGGTGGACCCGATTACTACCAAGATGTACTTATTACTAAGCAGCTGTGTTGATTTGAAATGTTTCTGGATCTCTGAAATTCTGAAATGAAAATAAAGAAACCCAAGAGTGGAATAAACCAAGCACTTGAAAGTGAAAACTGGATCCACAGAACAAATGACTGCTTAGCAATGGTGGTTTGACTCTCTAGTGGCAGAACAGTGAAAAGAAACACATCTACGTTTATTTTGGGTTTCTTTTGAACGTGAGGTTTTTTGGTGGGGTTTTTTTTGGAGGGAGGATAGTTAAGCAGCATTTGAAATGAGTTCTTTCTTTCATTATTAATAGATATCCAGCTTCTAATTAAGCTCAAGAACAAAAACCGAAGATAAATAGTAACGCTTATCATTATAATGCACCTCTGAACTGTACAGATAGTGCAATTGTCTGTTTAACCTTCTCCCCATGTTCAGCCATATGGCTGGAGGAATTCACAGAGATGAACACAGAAGGAGGTAGGAGGGTAAATAATACATGCCTCCACAGGAAAAGAGAGCAGGGTGTAGCTTAAGAGTGGTGTAAGTGGATGGGCTGGGGGGCTAGTGGGGGCTCGCTTGTGCGTGCCAGCCTCAGACAGCTCACCACAGGAGACACGCAGACACAAAAGACGACTCACTGTCATGGTCACGAAAGAAGAAATGACACTAGACAGCCCCAAAACAAGCCAACTTGTATTTCCATCAAAATAAACACACGGGCTGACATGGTGTGACACACACTAAAGCCACTGTCAAAATAGTCCGGCTGTCCTATTTTGACAGTAAAAGGCCACATCAGCTCTTGTTTGCACTACTAGGGGGTACAGATTGCCCTGGGGTCTTTTAGGCCCCAGCTTGAAACTTTCTTCTGACCAAATTATCCAATTAGTTGAAGTGGTGGCCAGAATGGAGGGTGATGATGGCTGGAACACCCAGGGAGCCTATGCCTAGTGTCAGCCCCCGGGCAGTGGAAGGCCAGACCGCCTCCAGGACCTACTCTGCCAGCTCAGCCTCCAACAGCCAGACTCCTGTTCACTAGAAACGGAAGAAGTCTGCAGAAAAATACCTGAGCATTCCCATAACTTTTCCTGGTTCATGTAGCGGAATAAAAACCACAGTGGTAAGGAGTTTATCCAAACAAACATGAGTCCAAATTATATTAGAAATACAAATCAGTACACAACCTCTTCTACTGGGTCCTACTGTCAAATACAAGCCAACTTCAATTATGGAACGGAAACTACAGCAAAAAGCCTTTCGACCACTGTGAGAAACTCCAGATGGGGACATGCCATTGTTACGTGACTCCAAGTGCTTATATCCCTCCATCAGATTCTTAAATGGGGTGGCATTTTTAAGAAGGAAGCCACAACATCTTTTTGTGCCCTGTGGGCATTTCCCCAAGTGACAAAGAGCTCCCTTGGCTTTTTGACAGCACAACCGAAGGTCTGGCTCTCACATACAAGAGCCACATTACCAGAGCATTTCCTCCACCTTAAGACATGTTTGCTCTCTTCCCTCAAGGTGATCCCAACAGATGTGCGGTTAGACATCCACATGCTTCCCTTCACTGTTCTGCCTCCTCAGTCGCCTGACATTAAAAGATCAGGGCTGACTCGAGGCATCCATAGGAAGTGATCCTGAGAAGGATCTTCCTCTGCTTTGATTTGTTTGTCTAGCTTTTGTTTGATTAGTCATACAAAAAGCCCCCAAGCTTTGATCACACCTAACCACATTGACGGAGCAGTGTCACTTCTTTCATGATGAAAGAGAGCGGAAAAAAATTTGGCACCACATCTAAAGGTAGGCTTCTTTTTCTACTTCATATCCCACTTACATTTCTGGCATTATTGAAGCTAAACGGTTGACCAGAGCACTGAGATCTGTTACACACAGGTGAGGGCGTGTCTCTTTCACGAGACAAAGAGCTGACAGATGATCCTTAGTGTCAAGTCAATGCATTGCAGATCAGAGTGTCCCGAAGAGGCAGAGCAGCGAGTGATTATATGTCACATGCGACATCCCTCATGCGTCTGTGTGTATAATTATACCGAAGAAAATAACCTTCTCCTCCAAACAAAGTAAAACCAAAAACTACTTGAACATCAAATGTATGGGGGTTTGTAAACTGAAAGAAATGCTACAAAATTATCTTTTAAGTGTCTTGTAAAGTAAAAATATCCATCCATCCATCCACCATGAACAGCTTATCCAAAGCCGGGTCATTGGGTCATGCTGGAGCCAATCCCTGCACTCATTGGGCGAAAGGGGGAAACACCCTGGACAGATCGACATTCCGACCCAGGGCTCGAGCAGTTAGGGGGTTCAGTGTCTTGCTCAAGGACATGCTTTATGAAGGAACCGGGGATCGAACCAATCTTATGATTACTAGAAGACTTGCCTTACCTCCTGACCTATATCACCCCTAAAATATTTTGACAACATTATTACCAGTATTTAAAAGGGGCTGTCGCAGCTCAATGGTAGAGTGGATGCTTTGGGAAATGACGAGCCAGATGTTACAGGTTCAATCCCACTGTGAGGCATCAGGACGGGCATCTGGCCTTAATTCCCCACGCTCCAACTAGGTCTACATCCACACCAACAAAGTGGGATCTCAACGTGACACATAAAAATGGACCTACCAGTACAAGTATGTAAAATAATGACATGAGAGAATTCCCAGCTTGACATAGTATGATCACTCAAGTTAGTTTCCCTTTGAAGAAAGGTTTCCATGCAACTACAAAAAATAAATATCCATATCCGTTTTTGGCCATTTAATGCTATGATGACATGCATAGGTCTGTAGTGACAGACCTGTGCATGTTGAACAACACACATGTGGCTTGAATAAATGGATCTGACATGTGCAAAATGGAAGTCTTGAAACCTCGTGCCAATTGCTAGCCACAAAGAGTCCCCACCCTGAAAAAAAGGTCCACAAATGCAGGTGTTTGCATCAATGAATCTCAGGCTTTGCAAGTGACAGAAGCTAATAGTATAACTGGATCCATTCCCACTTCAGTGTAGAGATTTTGAGCGATTTTAACGATTCCATAAATTCTGACATAATTCCACCACAACCCCCTACCCAAAATAAATAAAAAAGCCTCTTAAATATCCCTCCAACGTGGCATTTAGCCTACTCGCAGGGATTTGATCTGTCTCTAGTCTTGTACATCTTTAAAGAGTGACTTCAAGCCCAAGCGTCAACCTTCAATGTTCCTACCCATTAACTATAACTGTAAGATAACTACAGGATAACTGTTTGTCATTTACTGTAACACTACCTCATCCCTCCGCTCCTTTTGTGCGGTCTGAGTGTTTAATAATACTTGTTTCAAACTTGGCCAAAACCAACACCTCACTACAGCTAAGAGATCAAACCAACTTAGTGAGCTTCTCTGAACCCGACACGGGCCAAACACTTTTATGGTTCACTTTAGCACTCAAGATGGAACATTTTTCAAAGTGTCTATCATGTTGTCCAACTAAAAAGACGCCTGTATAAATTGTGTTGACACAATAAATCTCACCCGGTAAGGTGAAAAACTTTGAGTTATTTGCTGTTACAGTTTGATCCTCGGAACTTTACCATACAATAATTTGCTTTGGGCCAGAGTAAAAATAAGGCCTAGCTGGGAGCCACCAAAGGATGCTGTTCAAAGTCAGATGACACTCTTTTAGATGAAATGTGAAACCAGGTTGTAGCCCAGTCTCAAACTGAATCACCAGAGAAAGTGAAGATTGACAGTATTGATGCTCGAGAGGGCCTGTGGATGGAGGGACACACAGAGAGAGCGAGTGGCTGCTGCACCTCAAATCTCTCAGCACTCTGAACTTCTTGAGGTAGGGGTCTGGGCCACCCTCCTTGGCCTATGGTGGGGACATTTTTCAAATACCTAAAGGATATTTACACACCTGCTACAGGGGAAGGTGGGGGTGCACAGGGAGGGGAAGGCACAGCTCATTTCTATGTCAGCTATGAGATGAGACAATGCAATACTACCTCCAAGAGATGGGCTGATTGACACTATTCAAACCAGACCACAAAGCCATAACTGTGCAAACACCAGCACATTCATATCCCCAGATATGGCCCCTAGAGTTAACACATGGTGGAAAATGGCACTGTGACAAGACTGGAAGGTCAGAGCCAAGAAGATGAGTGTGTGTAGACAAATTGGTAGTTTGGTTAACCTTGTTCAGGACTCTGCATCAGTAGTGAACAAGGAGGGCAGTACATGAGTGGCGGCTGTTGAGAGCTGGCTGAGGGGGTGGGGTTGAATGGCCCTTAGGGCAGGAACCTGCAGTGTAATCAGGGCCTCTGCCAAATTACAGACCAAAGATGTTGCTAAGTGGAGTTCAACCGAGGGCTGAAGTAGTGGTCACCCATTAAACTAATATTCTCAAGTCACAGAGCGCATTCCAATACTAAACTCAACACTAGGCAACAAAGGGATGTCCTGATTATACCAGGCATTTTAAGTGTCTGGCTACGCCAGTTCTTCTTTATTTAGTCACGAAAAAAGCTCTCAGCAAGGAAATAATAACAGCATTACAGTCATCTTGTTAATGCATTTTTGGGCTATGTAGCAAAGGAGGAATGCAGTGCAAGGTCAAAGAAGGGGCTTTTCTGGATCCTGCAGTATTTTCTAAAAAATAATAGGTGACAAGGGAGAAACGTTCACGTTTGAATTAGAGTAGGAGGAAAATCATTTTGGTCTCACAAAATTAAGATACATCTCGTCATCACTGGATCCTCGTGTTTTTACCAACAAAGGAAAAATAAACAGAATAAAGACCCAAGTGATGCTTTGGAACTGTCAAGTAAAACATTTTTAAGCCCGATTTTTTGTTTGTTTGTACTGTTTTGCAACTCCCAAAACGATGACCCAGGCCACAAGTTCAATACTTGTGGCTTAGTTAATTTAGTTTATATCCCTGTTAAAATCTGAACTTATAAAAAGGCACACCTGGAGTAGTTTTCGGCCATTTTGCTTAACAAACAACTCCTAGGGAATATTTTAAAAGCTGTCTGGAAAAAAGTGTAAAATGAAAACAAGATTCAAGAGTATAATCATCACAAATCTTGTTTTCTCTGTGTTGCACATACTATATGGTGGGTGCTCATTGAGGTGATTTAATGCCAAAATTGACACTTAGCTAGATATAAATAGCATGGAAAATTACATCGAAAAAACAAACAAACTGAAGACAAGCTGACATGGTAATGCTAAAAGTGACAATCAAAATTGATGTTCTCAAAATCTGCCACTAGGCCCAGTAATATATTAAGATCAAATTGAAAATGTTTTATGTTAAAAGCTTTGACTTCTTAGATTCCATAGAAACTTGAATTTCTAAAGGACAAATATAATTGGGTTATCTCCACTGTCTAAGCCAGCAGGCTATTTTTCTTAATTCTTTGACAGCCCTTCTATATTTTATCCCGCCATAAATCAATTTCAATACTTAAGTCAGTCCACACACGGCAAAACGGTAAATTTTGTGTTCTACTTGTCAACTCTGAATATACAGTGGATATAAAAAGACTACAAATCCCTGTTAAAATGGCAGGTTTTGGTGATGTAAAATATTGAAACAAAGATAAATCATGTCGTAACTTTGTTCCACCCATCAGAATTGCAGCCTATAAAATTCAAGTGCAAAGAAATAAATAAATCAGAAACATTTTAGGGGAAAAAATAAAACACAAAACTTACAATAACCATGTTGCATAAGTGTTCACACCCTAATATAATTGGGGGTATAGCTGTGCTCAGAATTGACCAATCACATTCAAACTTGTGTTGAATATTAGTAATTACACCTGTCATCAATGAAATGACTGAATTACCTCAAAGTTCAGCTGTTCCTGTAGGATACTCCTGATATCTTGCCACAAAAAGAGGTGAATCAGTTCAACTGGATCAGAAGTTTATTTAGAAACGTTTCGTCACTAAATAAACTTCTGATCCAGTTGAACTGATTCACCTCTTTTTGTGATTTCCATACCTGGATTATTGAGCATGCACCAAGACATCCTGATATCTTGGTTGCATCCAACTGCAAAAGTCATGGTCCACAAGGCCTACTAAGCTCGAACAGGATCTCATTGTTTGGCGGATCTAAAATGCTTTGAACGGGTTTTTTTCACTAAAAGGTGTGCCTTTCATTTCAATTTTAAAAGTTGCAATTTCATTGAATATGGAAAAGGTTTCAGACATGGATTCTCAGTTTCTTTCTTTTTACATCATAAAAACCTGAAATTTTAATAGGGGTGTTTAGTGTTTTTTAAGTGCCATTAACTTATCAAACAGTGATAGAATGGGAGGTTTAAGATTTAATCACAATGTGTAGACACATCAATGACGGTGAACTGAGCTGCAACTTGCCTTCCCTATATAGCTCTACCTTTCACTGAAACAGGTATGTTAACAGCCCAGCCCAGCTAGTGTGTGCTCCTATCTCTATGTACACAGCAGTGGCATGTTAAACATAAAAGCGATATGAAATCTGTCAAGCCAGAACTGGTGAAAAGAGATCATAAGGGGATGATAAAATATAATATAATGGCGATATACTATAAGAAGGGGATACATTTCCTGCCTGCCTTATTAAATCCTATGCTGCTTTGACTGGATATGATCCGCAACAAATACAAGTATAGGCAGATAAAGGGACAGAGAAGTTGTTCTAGCTCAGAACTGGTAATTATTTCCAAGAACCAGGTATTTGTTGAGAAACTTTCAAAGCCAATCATCGATTGCTAAAAGCAGGAGTTCAGTGCTATTCAAAATAATATAAAATGGGCTTAGATAATAAAACGACAGTAATACATAGTAGTGATAAACACCTCATCAATAGCAATAAAAAAGAAAATAGTTTTACAGAATGTTTGATAGTTTCACTTAAATGCAAACTACCATGAAAGCACATAAAGAACCCATGTGCTCTCTCCCTGGCTAATAACCAGGCTATTGTACCCCTTGATAATGGAATGTGCTATAAATGACAAACCAACAGCCAATCACATATGTGCTGTTTGGTTGAACTATCAAAATTGGACACAACAAAAACAGTGTGGAGTATGTAAACAAGTACAGGCAGTGAGAAAATTGTTGATAAAAAAGAACAGGTCAGCTCACCAGTATTGCTTTTTAAAAAATCTGACTGATATCAGGGCATGGTGGTAGTTGAAATCAAAGTAAGTAATTAAATTCAAAATAAAGAGTTAAATGCCATCAGCTACATTGCACATCCCTAATGTGAAATGCATTAAACCTTTTTAAAAAGTCTAGCAAAGGCTTTAGTCAAATGCTGACAAAACGTTTAGATCACTGGTTGTATGTCAACACAGCATGTGAACTGTGTATAACACAACTGACAGGAGCTTTACTCTACAAAACAGCAATCTACAACAGAATGATAAGTTATTGCAAAAGAGGAAATACCTTGAATAGGTAGAACATTTTACCGCAGTATGATTTAAACTTGAAAGAACACCATTTTCAAAGTCTCACCCTGTCACAGTCATAACAGCAACCCAGACTGAGCCAGATCTACTGTGATTAACACCAAACTCAGATACTACACAGACAGCAGATATCCAGTTCTTATATGACAAGATAGGGAGAGATGTTTTATATTTCCCTTCAATATGAGTTCAAAGAGCAATGGTATATCTTACCCGGAGAGCTCCATGTTAAGGAAATGCCATATTCACTACTGCAATTAAAAAGCATATGAGCTTGGGCAGCGAATGTCATCAAGGAGTGACAAATTATGTCATGAAGAGATTACGCTCCCTCTCAACTGTTAAGTCTCCTTTATGCAAAGGATATCAATTATGCATTTTCCCTCTGTATACAGCATTTTTTCCTTGCCTGCTATTATTTATGCTAAAATTGGCAATTACATATGTATAGGAATGCTAAAGACTGACAGCATCTACGTGTAGTTTTGAGTTTAATGAGGCAGGGAGATGACCACCATCCTAATCCCCAAATTCTGCATTGAGGTAAAGGTTTTTGGTTTTGAGTCATTTTGATTTATTACTCGATAGTTACACAAATAATTGAAATCAGATTTGACGGAATAGGAAAAAAAAGTATCAGGGCAACTGACCTGGTTAATTGAATTAGCACTACAAGATGCTAATCCTGTTCCAAGAGAAGACAGGAAGAAGATGGCTGGGTCAAAGGGCACTGGAGCCATTGCATAGCCAGCTGCTGCAGTTATAACCACAAGTGCTGAAACCACAAGATGTAAATACATTCATCAGATGAAATAATTAATTATATTTTGAAGGTGCATAGAGGAGGATTTGGCTAAATACAGTGCTGCTTTTGAGCATCCCACACACCGTGTGTATATCTGCAGCCTTTGTTTTATAACAAGATCAATATTTGGAATTCTGAAAATATCTTCATCATGAATCTAAACAATCTTGCCATTAAACTCAGTAGGAGCTGATAAAATGTTTGTGAATTTGTGAATTGATTGGATGAGCTTATTCTACTTTTCATAAGTATAATGGTGCTTTCCCTTGAAAGATTTCCTAATGGATATTGAATACAAAAAACCAACACGAGTCCTTTTGGCCAAATTAGTCACAGTACCAGAAAAATCCAAACTTTGCCAATAAACCTTACATTTTCGACTAGTTAATAAACACAATGAAGCCTAGCACTAAACAAAATATAGTGTAATGATACGTTCTTTTCTTACATTTCTAATATACTAGTTTGACAGTAGTACCTCATGTTCAATTCATCAACTTCTTACACCAACAAATGATAAGATCTGCACTAATCCTTGTGTGCATTACCTGTGAGCTTAATTTTGGCAAGTTTAGCATAAACATCGAATAGATCAGCCGGATCGACTTTTAGCTTCTTCCATTGCCTGTCCAGACGGGCCTCTTTGGCTTCATCAGTCTCCACCTGCACATGGGGAGTCTCATCTGAGGTCATCTCATTGGACACAGATATCGTCTGTGCTACATCCTTTACTGTTGTGGGCTTTAGGTTGGATATTGAAGGCTTTGCCATGGCTTCAATGGTTCGATCTTCTGGCTGTGGCATGCATTCTGCCACAACAGGATCAATAGATGGTACATGCTGCACCTGCCTCTCAACATTGTCATCCCGCTCATCCACAACATTCACGACAGGTGACTGTTTAAGGATGGCTCGTTGGTGAAGATCACTATTGCGTTTTGAGACATACTGAAAGTGACAAAAACATAAAACATAACACTATTGAGACTGTGTCTGCACACACCATCATTGAAGCATGTTTTAAATAGTTGTTTACCTGCCTATCAAAAGCACATTTTCCATCACCAACTTTGAAAGTGTTTAAAATTTGCACGTTTACACTTATCTACAACTAATTTCGGAGGAATTTCACATCAACAGAATTTATAAAACATGACAAAAATGGACAAATGAGACCAACCTGGCGTTTCAAAAAATTTAGATGCTGATAAGTGATCCAAGTTGATGGATCCCTTCGATAGATCTTTAAAAGGCTGCAAACACTTTGGGGACTCCTTGAGGCATTTCTAATTAATTTCTGGCTCACACTGGCACCAACCAGACCTAAAACAAAAACAGAATATTGACATTTAACCAAAATGCATCATGATAATGTGAGCACGCACAAATGGTGGAATTTTACTTGTTTTAGTACATTGAGCCAGCAAGTGCAATTCTCAAAACACATAACAGGTTGAATGTGCGGATTACAAAACAATTTGAACATTTTGAAATGTTGCTATAAAATAAAATTGACTTGATTTGTATGAAGTAACCTTGACATTCTCGTATTGTTGCATTTTAGAAACGTTTCCTGACAATTCAAGTAAAAAAACGCTAAAACGTTCGAATTGTAAGCTTATCAATTAGTACCTTAGCAAAATAGAAATAGTTTTGGCACAGCTGCTGACTTCTAAGGTCACGACTAACCAATCGCTAACCACTCTAGGTAACGACTAAGTTAGCTGGCTTTGCTAAGGTAGCTAGCTACAAGGCTGAAGAAGACAGTATATTTTTAAAACACGAACATTCAAAACAACGTTTGAATGAAGAATATGTTAATATGGGGAATTTGATGTCAGTGCATTACCTGTCAGCCGGCCACATGGTGTTTTAAACATATTTTTAGAACATAGAGCCGGTTCCCGGTTTCTCCCCTTCACATATCAGTGAGCCGCCATTCTGACCTCGTTGTGTAAAGAGAATCACTTCCGGTGATATATGAACGTCTACTTCCTCAAAATCACATCTGTATTAAAAGTGGTACTGAAATGGGATTAGAAAGGAATAGAACCGAATAGAATAGAACAGAATAGAATGCGTTTAAACCACCTCTTTAAGTGATATTTAGTTTTATTACTTATTAAAAATTCCTCATCGTTGGACCACAAAAGTGACGAGACGTTATTGTTGAGAACGCTTATGCAAATGATATTACATGGCCAACGCAAACGAAACGGAGCAGGTGTTTACTATGTTATTGAGTTAATGAAAATTAAATTTTTAACTCGTAATCATTTTTGGTCTTTAAATATTTTCACTGTATTCCTTTAATTTCTTAATCCTTTGTTCTGGTCTAAACTGTCCTTATACTATGGCCTGTTTTATTTCGTCTTATGTTTGTAATGTACTGTTCTTATTTGTTCGGTTTTATCCAAGATGTATGCATGTATGTGTAAATATGTATGTGTGTGTATGTGCGTGTGTGTGTGTGTGTGTGTGAGTGTCTGGAACATGGTAAATATAATCTTCTAAGTCTTTGGTACCTTTTACTTGATGTATTCTTCAATGCCTTTGGAGATGCAATGTGTCGTTTTGATTTGAATGGGGTATTTGAAATAAATATTTAATTCATTTGAGTAAAAATAATATATTTCCTTCCGGATAACTTTGGTTGAAGGAAAAATGGTAGAAGGGAAAAGATGGTTTGTGATGTAAACTGTAAAGTGTATAAAAGAAGGGCCATGATAGCTCAGTGGTAGAGCACACTTGAGGAAGTGACAAGCTAGATGTTGCAGGTTCTAACCCACTACAGGGCATCAGGGAGGGCATCTAGCCTTAATCCCCCATGCTCCATCTAAGTCCTTGTCCGCCCCCACGACACAGGAACTAATAGTGACATATAAAAATGGACCTCTCTCTGTAAAGTACATAAAAAGTGATAATTAATTTTGAATAATTGTATAAAATGAACATGAAATTTTGATATGTTCCTTCTAGATAACTAATCAGTTCTTTTTCCAGTTGTAACCTATAAAGAATAGTTGACAGGTGGCCCAGTAATAAAAATGATTTGATAAATACTTGGCAGATTATTCAACCAAATAGTTCCAGGTATAACAGAGGGCAAGTCAGCGACCATGACTTTTGGCCCCTGCACTGTGGGATAGAAGGCAACCGGAAACCCCTGTCCTTTATCCTTTTCCCTCAGTCTAATTTTACTGTGACCATGGCCAAAACTGTGAATCAGGATGGTAGTGATCAGGCCAAAGAACAGACCTGATAAATACTTACTGTATAAATGAAACAAACAGGTGAACATGGCTCTGAACCAGAGAGGGAAAGGATGGATGAGGAGGAAGCAGGGGCCAGCACCGATCCAGAGGTGCACTGTTGAATGTTAATGTGTGACTGTGAAGTAAATCAAAGCACAAAACATCATTCATATGATCAGGTTGGAGCACCTCTTTCAGGTTATTTATTGATGGATCACAAGAAATTGAATGAATGGCAAGGATGTTGCATAATACACCACATATGCATTTGCCTGAGTCAAGGTTGGACTATCCATCATGAATTCAATGAGTATAGCGATATTTGATGCACATGTTAAACAGTCCAAATGATGTCTGTTTTATGCATTTCTAAGAGATGAACCAGTCAGACAAGGAGGGCTTTGAGGAAGTCTTTGCAGGGACTTCTGTGGAGACAGTACTCAACAACAGAGTTTAAAGTAATTCATTTATTCAACTTTGAATTTGTGAATTCTGTACACACACAAACACAGAGATGAAGACCTTGGAAAACTCATTTCATTGTTTTGCATATTAGCTAAACACAAGCAACACATATTAACAAGAAAAATAAGCTTTATTTATTTGTCACTGTACACACATGCAAAAATGTGTTCTCTGTATTTAGCTATTGTTTCATATAGGTTTTTTTGAAAAACATGTTTTTGAAAAAGGTACTTTGTGTAGCATTACATGTTTCTCTTATAATATTGTTACAGACAAATAAGAAGATCAAGACAAAAACAAAAAATAACCTTCAAATCTGAGAAAGCAATCACAAACAAAAAAGGCACAACATACACAAGACATAATCCAACCCACCCTCCCCCTAACCCAACCTGTCCCAAAGCTCAGTACCCATGTCTACCCCACCCTCCCCAGGAGTGCATTGCTACGGACTCTCTTGTTCACTATGCCTGTCAAGGTAAGAGGCCAGAGGTTGCCATTTTTTTCAAAATCCCTCAGCTTATCTTTTAAAATAAATCTGATTCTCTCCAAACGGAGAGTGTCTGTCAAGTCTGTCAGCCAGTGTTTGAAGGTGGGCACCTCTTTTTTTTCTAGTGGAGAAGGATCCTTTTTTAGGCAATTACAACACCATATGTCAAAAGACACATCAGAAGATCCCCCGATATTCCCAGAATAATCCGAATTAGATGTGGTGTTATCTGAACTTCCAGTATCAAGGGAAGGAAATGGATACATTTAACTACTGTATAGGAGCAGTGAGCAGCTGCAGCACCCGGGGACCAACTCCAGTTCTTTTTCCCACTGCCTTGCTCAGGGGCACAGGCAGGAGTATTAACCCTAACATGCATGTCTTGTTGATGGTGGGAGGAAACCCACACAGACATGGGGAGAACATCCAAACTCCACACAGAAAGCACCTGGGATGAGATTCAAACCCACGATCTTCTTGCTATGAGGGAAGAGTGCTGACCTCTGTGCCACCCAGGTTGTTGTTTTAATTTTTTTATGAATGACTTGATCGACAAACATGTTGCGTCAGTTTGAATCTGGTACATCACATTGGAGCCACTTGACAGCGAATTCCCAGGGCTGCCTTATGTTGCAGGTCCGGCCCTGAACAACAGTAATACGCCGCATCTTTTGAAAGCATTTCACGAATCCTGCCAGCAGGCCTTGCGTTTTCTCCGGAGAGTAGCCGTAAGGTTTCTTTTGCAATTGATTTCCCCACGCACCCAAAGAAAACACCATTTGTGCGACTGATTTGAAATATCTCTTTTCCTTACAGTATCAAATATCAGTTGGATTTTCATTTTCAAGAACTCACGGTACCAGATGACCGTGGCCGTAGACCAATAAATCTGAGTTGCGAATGGAAGTCGTTTAACTCTAAATTGCCTTCTAATTCAATGTCTGGCCTTTTGCCTCCTGCCCTTGTACGTCCTCTGCCTCGTTCTGCTGTTTGGTCTGTTATTTATGTGTGTGATCATCGTGATGGTCCAGGATACCACTGGGACTGTGGTGAGTGTCTTTTCCCTGCTTTCTCTTCCCAGCCTCACCCGACTGACTCCGACCGAGTCAGCGGAAGACCAAAATCATCAAAATGACAAATCTGGGATCACGTAGTTTACTTTAGGCCAGTTTTTGGATGTACAGCGTTATGCGCTGTATCAGTCATCAGTTGCATGACATGCCTAGGACATGTCTCATGAATGGCAATGATGCAAACCCGGTTTATAATCTCAGATCCTATCGCAGGGAAACCCAAACCGGGCAGCCCGTCTCCTGATTCATCTCAGTCATTCCAGACCGCTGCCGGCCCCTCCCTCAATGGCAAGATTACATGGTGCAATCTCGCCTCTCCATCCAGATGCAGAGCTGATGAATGCCAACAACACACACAAGGTCATCCCAGTGCCAATACACGAGTACCTTTATTACAGGAGATAACTGTTATGTGCTGATCTGATAGATTCCACTGCACACTGACCCGGTCAACCTCTCTTTGCAAGTTATTGATGTCAGTGATAAACATGAGGTCTGTTGCTTAATGTACCCTGTAGCTTTTCTTCCAAGAGCACCGGTGCAGAATTTATCCAGCACATTGCTGGTTTTTCCTCCTCACATTGCTTTTCCGCGGACTCTAACATGGAGACAGTGATGGTTTGGTTAGAATCTGGTCCTCTTATGCACATTTCAGAAGCAACCTAAAACCAGGCCTGTGGCCAACAGTATAGTAATCTGCAGGCTACCAATGCAGATGAGGAAACAGTCTTCATGAGGACGTCAGGACCGGACCGTGCACATTAACAAATGGGCCCATTCATGAGATGTAAAAAAATATTTTTTTTACACATCTTTTCCTCCTCCTCCAGACCAGGGTGGAAAAATATTTGTTTATAGCATGAAGGAATGGTTCATCCTCTGCCCATGAATGGGAGCTGGATAAACTCAAGGGAATGAATTCCAGGGAGTTGGCTCTCCTCATCCCTCCACGTGACTGTTTGCCAGGCAGCTCTGTGGTTGAGGTCTTAGAAATGTAGGATGCCATATAATTTGTCCATTACCAGACTCTGTATTAATGGTGTGTGCATGTGCACGCACGTGCTTGTCTGCACACATGTGTTTAAGCAGATATAGATGCATATATAGATAGATAGAGAGAGGAGGAGTGAGTGAGAGAGAGAGAGAGAGAGAGAGAAGGAGAGAGGGAGTGAGGGAGAGAGAGAGAGAGGGAGGGGGAGAGAGAGAGAGAGAGAGAGAGAGAGAGAGAGAGAGAGAGAGAGCTCACCTGACAAACATTACAGTCCACAATACAAAACATTGCATGGGGCCATGGATGATTTCTGCACCAAGCAGTTCTTGGATCAATAGCAC
>OMLC01034815.1:2563-26195 GCA_900302585.1 Regalecus glesne
GGGGGGCTAATGCTCTCTTTGGCTATCCTGTAAGAAAAAAGCTAGGCCCTCACTACGCCAAGCTATTTTCTGATCAGGTTATGTGTTGATACATAGCGTATTGCACTACTGCCCTCCTTGAGACATTGACACCTGATAGGCTGCCCATGTTATGTTCCTATGGAGACCACTGTCACCCAACCTGGGCGTGTCACAGGAGCCAGCATGCAATTTCATAAACAGCTGACAAGAATGGGTACACACATTTACTCTCTTGCCCACTATGACATAGAACACACACACACACACGCACACACACACACACAGATTCTGACTGAAAATGTTAGATATAGTGTAGGGTGACATGGTTAACCCTGAATCATCCCCACCTGTGTGAATGTATAAATACCCTCCTAGAAATAGAAAACGGAGTCAGCTTGACTGCTCTGGAAATAATTAGAGAAGAGCTGTGAGTAGGATGGACAGAAGTAGAGGGAACAGGCTCTAATCCAGAGGTGTGTGTGTACATGCACGTGTGCGCATGTGTGCTCGCATGCGCATATTCTCCCCTGTAATACATCAAGCAACAATGTCAATAAAGGACAGAGAAGGATTAAAATAAATCTTTTGCAAAAGGCTTGCTTAGGTTTGCTTAATAGGTGAAAGTGCAGAACTTGTATAAGTTAGGAGTGAGGGCCAGTATGACATTATTTGTCATAAGCCAGAAACAGTTTGTCAGAGACTAATGATACAAATATGGATGTCTGCATTCTTTATTGAAATATCCAAGCTCAGCGTGTCTGCAGCTCAAAACTAACCGGGGACCATTACTTCTCGGATAATAACATTTGTGTAACTTAGGAATTTGATCACAACACCTATTACTTATTTGGAGTGTATTGTTGGTTAGATAGTCAGACTGACAGACAGAAAGACAGATAGACAAACAGACAGACAGGTAGCTCGATGGATGGACAGACAGACAGATGGGTCGATAATGAAATAGAAAGTTAACAACAAAGCTAAAGGGAAATGGGGTATTCTAGTAAGTAAAGATGCATTAACATATTAGGTGAACTACGGTTTAAAAGGCCTATGCATCCAAGATATAAGGACCGGACGGAACTTGGTTTATATCTTTATGTTTAGCTTATTCAAACAAGGTCTGCACCAGCATGTCTACACCAGTAACCATTTCAATATTCTTTATATATCCTCCAATGAGTCGGTGGTTATAGAATTCGGTGACAGTCCAGTATACTACTGGGGAAATATATAACATGTGCACCACAGATGATTTGTCCTCCTCATCATCCTCATCCCCGTGGATTCTTATTTGGGTGACTGTGTCTACTTCATTAAATGGGGCGAACACAGCCCCTCAAACGTTTCATCACCATGGCAACCGGAAGAGGAGGCGGGGCGTTTCTCCCTGGCCTTTAAAACAAAAACCGACTTTCTCTATTTGTTCTGAATGTTCAGAGACGTGCTCAACATCATGTGTGGGAGACTGCCGAAACGAATCGCTTTTGGGGCGAGGATCCTCCTCGGCATTCCTTATTATAATTATGACCACCATTTTATCACTATTTGCCCTTGAGACGCGTTCTATGTATCACCTCGACCCACGACTCAAGCGACGTTCATCAGAACTTCAGCCAAACATGCCGAGTGAACAGATAGCATCCAGTCTATGGAGGCGCTGTAACTCGACACCGGCGACACTGCAGCGTCCTCCAACAGGTGACGGCGCAGTGATGCTGTATTTATATCCCACTTCACACAGAGAGGGGGGCCTATCATCCAAACGAGTCAAAAACCCACAGTGAAAGACCCCTCAACCTTTACAGACATCAGCCACATGTAGTAGCTAGTACCTCGATCCATTTCTGTGCCTCTTGACAGGCCGGTTCGGGATGGCTCGGCTCAGCTGGCTCCGGTCGGTCCTGCTGGGTACTCGGTACATCTCGGTCAGCTGTGGGGCTGGCCATCTCCGGTTGACTGCCGACTGACAACCAGGCAGGCCGTCTCCGTGGTCAAACCACGATATTTATCCGTCGCTGATGAGTGATCCGTGAGATGATGATGTGATGGTGAACCAGCCACCCGTGTGGACGCGTTGCGTTTCCCCCTCTGTGTTGACAAGCAGAGGATCTGCCGCGCTAACTATCCTCCCCGCGTTTACCGTAAAGCCTGCAAAGGTCTCTCTGCGCACCGGCGCTTTGGGTAAAGTAGGTCTTGTCTGGACGGCGTCTCCTCCTTGAGCTCTGAAGAGGGGGTTTGGTAGCAGCTCCTGAGACTCCCACGATGCGACACCAAGCAGTCACTGCTAAATATAACAAGTCCACACCGGACGGTCCAAGAGGCTCAGCACCGTGCTCAACCAAGACACTATAGCGCGCTTTGACGGGGACGCGCAGGAAAGAATCTTACAAGCGTGGGTGGGCTGCAGGGGGGTTTGGTTTATTACTAAAGGTATCCCGTTATTTCACTGCAGCCCTGGTCAGCTACAGCTCCAAAACACGCGAAACGGGTATGTTTCATCTTCATGCAGGGTGTTTCTATATTCTCAATAAAGCCAGATTAAGAGGCTGATTTTCCACTTTTCTACCTCCCCTCTTCCTCGACTAAAAACTGCACGTATAGTGCGGCCTGCAGTCTATTAAGGTCAACACACACCCGGGGACAACACGCCAAGTTTTGGATGGGAGACTGTGTGTGAGGACACTGCAGTAAAGTAGGTTTTCTTTAGGTCATTTGTTTGCTATTCAGCCAATTGGTCTTCATATAGACTGATTTCGACTTCATCAATAACATAGCTTGGTGTGTGTGTGTGTGTGTACACACACACACACACACACAAATGTCTATGCACAAATACGTATAGTGCACAGATTATCATTCTGCACATACCACAAGGCTTGTTTCGGGGAATACATAACTGGCCCTTTATAATAACCAGTGAAAGTGTGCATCTATGCTTGTTTTCTAATTGTGCAGCCACTGGATGAATACTGCTCTACCTGAGGACTGAACCATTTGCCAAGAGCACCAGGGACCAGATCAGTTGCCTGGGGGAGTATTACTATAGCCTTCTATGGTGTCAGTCATCATTATCATCGTAGGTCCCTCAGTCAAGTATAACTGTCCCTCTTGGTTCTTGTAGGCTTACAGACTGATCTTGGATACACATATTTTGGAGCAGTGTGGGCACGGGTATGAAAAAAGCGCTGTAGCGTGTGGCTTTGGGCCCGTGTGGTAACTTGTTCCTTTCCAAGTCTGGGGTTGTTTTCAGCAGCATGATGGAGGTCAGGGTCGTAGTGCCCACTACCCCCATAGAAAGGCAGTCTCTAGGCTTCCTTGCTTTTATTGCTTGTTCCCTGGTCTTAAAGTCAATGCCAACCCTTTTAATCTGAGTCTTGATGTTATCTTTATATCATTTATATCTTCCTCCTGGGGGACATTATTCTGTCACAAGCTGAGGGTAAAAGGACTAGTTTCAGGAGACAAGAGTCAAGCTTCTGGAGGACATGGCCAATCCATCTCTGCTGATGATGTGTGACGGTGAGTTATTATAGTAGGCATTCTGGCCTTCTTGAGGATGCTGAAATTGATGCGCCTATCCTCCCAGCTGATCTTAAGGATGTTGCTCAGACATGGCTGTTAGTATGCCTCAAATCCCTTCAATGCCTGTGCATGATTTTAAGTATCTGAGGCAGATTGGAACCTATGAGGTAGAGGAGTGTGGCGATGAGGACAGGACAGAGCCCAGGGTAAGTGCATACAGTCACATCAGAATATACACATGTATGCATATTGCAAATGCATATCCATGTAAAATGATGTGCATAAACATGCTGTGCACAGTCCAAATATCTTGAGTAGTATTTTCATCAAAAACTGAATATATCTGAGAATCATTATATCTTAATGCTTAGACCCAATATGAAACCTGTGAAAGACGACTCCATGACTGCGGCATTAGATCTGACAACATGCAGGAGAAAGGCACTGAGCACAGCACTGTGTTGTGCAAACAGAAGAGTTAAAATAAAAACAACCAAAGTTACTTAAGGTCACATTTTAAAATAGAGCCTTTGTGTTATGTGCAGAACAGTCAAGCTTGCGAGGAATGTCTTCTGGCAACAATTGCTCAGACTGGGCAATGGAATAACACTGAAAAGTACTAAAACAACCCTTGTAGTGAAAAATGTCTGGTAAAATTAATGCTTTCCAGACGTGTGGCAGTATTTAGGGTCGGGGTCAGGTAGTTACATGGGTGTTCACACATTTGCAAGCCTGGAAGATACATTATATATATATATATATAAATATATGCATACATTATATATATATATAAACCAAACATTGTGGTTTGTTCAATATCTTTCAATAGATATCATATGGTTAATGTTTAGTAGAGCAACTGGGTGAATAACAAACCTATTCAAAAGAAAATTATAGAAGACAGTAGTTGACATCACTGACAGGGCAAAAAGGGGTAGTAAGTGAAAATATCCATCTAAATGGATTTCATTGAAAATATTTTAGGGATAAAGCTGTGAACACCCCCATAGAATTGCACTGTCTATGGCTTTTGATATTTTAAACATTGTTTCCTAACATTTCATTACTTACACCATTCTAATGTTCATAAGGGTGGGGATACCTGATGTTAGTTGAGACTGAAGAGGTCACTTGGATAAGTGATGAAGCAGTACTCTTGATAAATGTGTCTAGATGAACAGATTCAACTTTCTGCCATTGCATACCTTTTCACAAAAACACACAGAAATGAGGCAAATCAGGCCAAAAGTTGCTTTATTGAGAACCAACAGCTGCATTACAAACTGCAACAACACTTCGGCAAGCGGCAAACAGGGAGTACAACCTTCACGTCATCTTAATGCAACCATCTCCCAACGCCTAGTGCAAAAGAACCTCCCAAAACCATTATAGAGGGACTTGTCTTTTTTTTTGTATTTTCATACATGTCTAATGTAAATTTAATAGTGTCTAATATAAATTTAGAACTAAGCAAATGTCAATAACTAATGGCAGTGACATCGAGTTCAAGCATGTGCTTTGTTTGGCGAAAACCCTGCCAAATAAAGTTAAGTAGATAAGTGCCAAAAGCCTTCTTGGATTAGTTTCCAAAGGCAGCTGAACTGATTAAGAGTTGTAAAACGGCTACCATCAAGTTATCAGCTTTGAACCTTTCAAACAACACCCAACGTTTCATTTCAAAACTTAGAGATAGGTAAGTAACATCTAACACCACTCTTTGAGAAGTTACTTACAAATTTAGTGAGAATGGTCAAATTATTCCTACAGATGCATTCCTCAACGCAAAATGCCAAACTCTAAAACACAACTGAAAACTGGGATTTGAAGAAAATGAAGCTTATCCTCACAATGAACTTGCTCATCCCAACAGTCATTTTCTGTTGCCTCTGAAGGCACTTATGAGACAGTCTAACTTGACTGTGACAGTTAACCACAGAGGCACAGACAATGTTATACATTCAAAGACACAAACCCAAACAGACAGACACGGGTCGTAACAGGATTTGACCTTGCTGAATTTTAGGGAACACAGTAATAAAATCATTAATTGTTGTCAAGTGACAATCACAGAAGGTGAAAAAGCTCGTGTTGAACAGAACCTAGAAATGTCAGTATTTGTGTGCACACATTAATATTTTGTTAGCAGATTCTGTGTCTTTGTGAAACAAAGTGTTCAACAGTACATAGTGTTTGCAAATGTATGCGTGTACAGCTAATTTTGATGTGCCTGTGGATTTTTGTGTTTCTTGGGAGTGCCCCAGGGGTATTTTGGTTTGCATCATGCTTATGAGAAATCTAAGTGCGACAAAGAGCCACTGCAGAGAAACGGACTTCATTTTTCTCCCTTTCCATAAATCCACGACACACATTTGCAGCATCCTGTGGAGAAAATTTTCAACAGTTGTGAAACGGTGAAATAATGGTGAAATAATGTTAAAGTTTCAGTGAAACCATCCATGGTTTATACAGCCATTTTCTCTCTCTAGTATAGAGGGCTCTCTAGTGGTAGATGAACTCTTTCGATAGGTTGGCCTTCAGAACGACAAAATATTATGTTGCCCACTCTTCTTGTGGCGCTTCAAATCTGTTAAGCGCTTTAACATTTCAGCAGTGTGATTGGCCATTTGCAAATCCAGAAGTGTGAAATGTCAGGAAGAACACAAAATTGGACAGAAAATTACATTAAATAAAATCATCAAAAATCCTCTGCGCCCGAGAAGCACACGCGGCAGAATGAGCAATACCAATTATAGTAAAATGATAAACACCAGGGTCAGGTTGTATAAATAGGACATCTGAGCATTAACTTAAATTGATTTTTATTGAAGCTAAATTTATTTTGGTCTTTCTGAATCTTTCACCCAGTGAGAACTGAGATAGGCTTCAGTTCCCCTGTGACCCAATTTTGGATAAATGGTTGACAATGGATGGGTGGATATTCAAATGTATATAAATAAATAATTGAATAAGAACATAAAAACTTGCTTTAATTCAGTTTACCCCTATTTCTATCAAAGCATAATCATATAACAATACAATCTCCAACATCAGACCTACTTTTAAGTCGGCCTAATAATAATAATGGTTCCCTTATCAGTCCCGCAAGGGGTAATTTGGATTTCTCTGCATTTTTGACCCAACCTATTGTATAGGAGCAGTGAGCTGCCAACATATAGCACTCGGGGAGCAGTTAGGGGTTCAGTATCTTGCTCAAGGATACCTCAACATCTCATAAGCAGGACAGGCGATCGATCCTGCAACCTTCTGATTGCCAGACGACCGCTCTACCCACTGAGCTATGCCGTCCTATTATCGTGTGCAGGTCCCACATAAGAAAAAGCTACATAAAAAATAACCATACGTTAATGTATTATTCATATGACTTGTAAGAAGCTACTCAGTAACAATACCACCCATGCTGATATAAGGACTTTACTCCTTAAGCTACAGACAGAGATGAGCTAAAGTTTTATTGATCCAGAATTGGACCTGTAAAGACTTGAAAAGAAACATTAATACTATCAAATGATACCTTTATCAAGGACTCATCCTTGGTAGCTCCATGTTTCACTGGTCCACCCATCCTTCCATCTTAAAAGTTAGAAAAATAATAATTAATGGTGTATTCAGACCTCAGTGCACAAAAAGAACAAATCTGAATTAGATGACATGTGCTCACCGAGTTCATAAAGTTGTCCGTCAACATTCACAAAGGCAATAAAGTGGAAGTTGACTTTATCTGCTTCTGGCTAAAAGTGACATGGGGAATAAATACATGTGAATGACTGAACTAACACTTCTGTATATTAAAAACAATGCTGATATAATCAAGCCGCAGGAATGTAAACAATGATGAGATTGTACTCGAGATTCTTACCCTGCATTGACCTTGTGCTGCCACATCATCATGAGCCTCTCTGATTACCTGTTGAAGACAATAATATGGGAGGGGCGATCCAGACAGTTGCAGGAACCCAAAATAATGACACAAATCCATGATAAATACAACAACATGCAATGTTCAAAAGGTTCTACACTTCATCAATTTAGAAATGATTCTGGTGGACCAACTGAAAAAACGAGGAGGTAGTAAATAGTATAGACAGCCATAATGATTCCTAGGGTTGTTTTATGACTGGAGAGCTGGTAAGCTCTGCTTCTTTCAAACTATCGTTTTGGAGTGTCTAGTGTCCCCTAGTGGCTAACAAAAATCATCACAACTGTGCTGTGTGTTCATAAACATCGCACTCATGGGATATTTTGAAATTGTCTCAAATTGAAAATATTTGTCTGTTTCTAAACAAAAATAAAATTGAAGATTGAAATGGCGTGGATTCTATAGCAGGGGTCATCCAATTAGTTATGACTGCTGGCTTGGAAACGATCATTTTGGACCAATTAATCAAAATAAGCGTCACTGCATTCCTTCACCTAAACAGCAAGTTTCAAAAGATTTTACATTGTAAAAAATATGGCTAAAAACTTAAGTCATCCCCAAATTTAAATGTAATTTTTTTCCGTTTTGGTGCAAGCAATCAAAATCTGCACCGATTAGTTCCTTCACCTAAACAGAATGTTTAACACGTCATTTAAAACAAACAGATGGTTTCAAGCTCAACCCATTACCAATTTCGAATATCTACTGTGTCCCTATTGTTGATCACACCTCGAGTTATACTATACATCACAACTAAAACTGAACAGGCATTAGCTACATCTTTATAATGCCCATTTCCCCAAGATTAATTACACAACCAGATGTTCGCCAAGTAGCTTGATTGCTTATTTTACCTTGTTCTTTTCCAGGTGTTTGGCACGCTCGTCACAGCCCATATTAGCAGTCTCCTCCAGAAATTTCTTCAGAGCTGAATCACTCTCTATAGACAAGAAGGCAGCAATGCAGTCAACAGGAAGCGTGTGGTTTAAAATCACCAGTAGTCTAATTTGCACCCATGTCCCAAACTCTGAAGAAGGGCTGAATAATAAATCATAATAAAAACATGTTCAAAACCCGCATTGCATAGGAAACAGGCCCCATCAGTTATTTATTTACTTGATGGAAAACAAAACCTAAGGCCTACTTTTTTATGACTACTGCGGTTACAGGGCCTGGTGCATCTTACAAATTACATTTTTTCTCTCTGATTTAATGAAATTTCACGCTACAGCCCTGTCCAAATGGGCCTAATCCATGCAAAATTCTTTGCAAAGAAAGCACTAAAAATTATTGAATTATTGTGACACCTATCACAAAAACCCCGCAGTGCCCCCTCCCCCAACATCAATCAGCGCAGCTCTGAAGACATCCTACAACACCCAATGCACACTGTACTTTCAACTAGAATGCTAAACTACTGCATATTTTAAAACATCCAAATCATTTCATAGCACTCACCAAACTCCATTTTGCTTTTATTATTTGCCACTGCATGCAACAGGGAAATGGTGCCACAGGAATTGCCCACTGTCTGTTTCAGGAAATAAATCTCTGACCCCCCAACCACCTTGTCAGATTGCTGCTTCCTGAAAGATTCATGCTGACACAAACACACGTCTGTTATTGTCTCTTTAGCACCGAGTCACCAATTCTGTCCCCTGAAATGTGCTGTTGTACACATGGATTAAGTTTACAATTGGTTAAACAGCCTTACAGGTTTAAGTCCTTTTGTGTTTTCAGTCAGTGCCACAATATGCATAATCTGTCAGTGCTCCCGGTTTCAGTTCTGCCACCTCGTGTGTGTGATCCTGCCTCACCCCACCCTAACCCAGCTTTTACACAGTGACACCTTACACCCCATTCATTACCTGTTGTGTTAGAGGAAAAAGCAGCATCAGGGCACAGCATGGGGTAGGAACAGAGGATAAAGGCTCTCCTTCCAGTCCCAGGACATCAACAAAATGCCAGCTTCCGCCAACACCCAACTTGGTCAACATCTGGAAAAAAAATCAAGCCCGAACCTTTCATTTGGATAGCCGAAGTAATTTATTACCCTTAAACCTCTGCGACTAATTCAACAGAAGCGCCACAAAGATGCTATGGTGGTCCTGAGGCCCTTCGTGGTCCATTGGTTAAGACCACGCCCGACAGACAGGGCACCGAGACGCACTGCTGTACAACAAACTCAAAACCGTTAAGTCATCATCTGCTCTCCATTTTGATTCTTTTAAACCTGGATCATTATTTACCAGATTCAACCCCGTCGTCATAAAAAGAAATCAACACATGTGACTTAGATGTTACATCGTGGATATGATGGGATGAGAATGATCATTTCAGTTATACCACAAATTATATCACAACACCTTGCCTGTCGGCGAATCCTCAAACGCGGGATTTAAGACGAGGGCCGCCTTGTCTTACCTGGCAGGCGGGACAAATAATAAAGGAAATGTTGCCATGACTCAGCGTCTACCCACCTTGTTGAGCATCTGAAACGACACAAGCACAAACACACAAACACGGAGTTAATGGTTTCATCGACGTGTTAAAATTATTATTAGAACAAAAAGAAGGGAATTTTGCCCACCTCGGGGTTGATCTCCATCGGGCTCCACTCCATATTTGCGTTGGTGTATGTTTATTGTTATGACCGAAGATACGTTCACCACAGACTGTCTCCGAAAATAATGGTAGATGTAAGCGCTCACATGTGATTTTTATCCTACCGGTCGCGTCCCACTGCTCGGGATGAGAGAGGGGTGTGTCAGACCAAAACACTGTCTTTTGAATGAAACCTGCTGCCTCCACCAACAATATTTAAATGATGTAACGCATGAGTTGTTGATAAATTACTGAAAAAAACAACAAAAGTGCAAAATTAAACCATGTATATGCAACAGCTATTGTGCTGCTGAATGGAAGATACCAAATGCCGCGCTCTTTCTAGAAGAGTTGCGGCGCAAAGTGACGTTTCGTAGCAACAAAAGGCGCCAGGTTGGGAGGGGGAATAAGCACAAGGTATTATCTCATTAAGATTTGATGAAGTCTACATTATTCCACTTTTTATGACTGAATGTGAAATTGGAATTGAAACGTGACACTCCACATTCCCTGACAAAAAGATGGATGCAAGCCTATAAGAAATAACCCACTTACATCCATATACGTAGCCCAAACTGTTAGCACAGGTCAAAGTTAGTTTTGTCACAACCTTATCTCCCTTTTCTGTGTGGGCCTGTATCCCCCCAAAAAAAGAATTTTCATTATAAGCAGAATGATTAAGGACCCGGACTGTCCCTCTCCACAATCACTAGATGTAAGTACTGTCTCAACAAGAGATTATGCATAGTTTGGACCGATGAGCTGTTGTTTTAGCTATATGTGTTGATGTCCTCTCTTATATGTATTACGATCGACCCATGTTTCTGAATAAAGTAATATTTGACGCATTGGTTGATTGTTTTTCCAGTGTCAAAGTCAGCAGCCAAACACCATCAGCAAGCCTTTTATTTAGAACTGAAGTGGCATGAAGCATCTGTGACAGGCATATGGCTAAGAGGTTAGGTATCAAAATAGATGGTTCAACTGTCCACCATACACACGTCTACCCAGATTAATAACAAGTTTACTGATAGAAAGATATGAAACAAGATACCAGTATTATGTGAATATTGTTGATTTAGCAATGTGAATATAAAACGTTCCTGATTTCCCACCCGGTTAACTCATGAGCCAGAGGCTGCTTGTTCGATTCATCCCGGAAGGTCATCCTGCCCTAATCCCCCACGCCTGCCTTGAGATAGAATGAAGACCTGTCCAAGGTGTTTCTACACCTTCTGTCCAATTCCATCCATTCCGTTTAACACTGAATTTTTTTATCAATTAACTGAATACATTTGAAATTAATTATCATATAGATATCGTATTTCCCCATTATACATACTTTAAACATATGATTTTTTTGTATACTGAAGATGCAGAGGAAAGGAAGGGATGGAGATGGATGATGATCCACTGTAGTGACAGTAGTAGATAGATTAATTGTGGTACACATGTGCTGGTACTACTGGTAAACTACCACAAGATGGAGAGATATCATTAGATTACCATTAATAAACGTTTAGTTTATTCTGAAACATACATATAATCAGTGTAGAGTGGGGACATGTCCAGCAATCAGGGTTTGCTATAACATCCAGGACATTACAGATGTAACCAGAGATTTATGTTTTATGAGGGGGGGGACCAAGCCACTATTATGGGGTGAGGTCCTTGAAGAGACATTTCCCCCCCAAAAAAATCCTACAAAAAACAGTTAAAAGATCCTCATGAGTTTTGAATCGGATTCCATTTATTGGCCATGGTTTTCATATATGTGGAATTTGACTCAGGTTTCGTGGTATTCACAGGTACTACACACAGAATGATAACACAATGATCTTCAGGTATTTACACAAGGATTGACTATATACAGGTGAAGATAATAGGTAATAAAACATGATGGTACAGAGAATGTATCAGAGATATTGAACTAAATGTTAGCAGGTTACTTAAAGACATGGCTGAGGTAGATGGATGTAGCGCCTACCAGGGGGGAGGAGTTGAAACAGGTTGTGAGCAGGGTGTGATGGATCTGTAGTGATGTTCCCTGTCTGTTTCCTGACTCTGTATCAGTCTCGTATGGAGACTATGTTGGCACAAGTGACTTTCTCTGCAGACATAATTTTCCATGGAAATCTGCCCCTGTCCTGTTTGGTGGTCGATTCAAACCAAACAGTGATGGATGCGCAGAGGACAGACTGGATCATGGCAGAGTAGAACTGGATCAGCACTTCCTGAGGCAGGTTGAATTTCCTGAGGTGATGGAGAAATTTCATCCTCTGCTGGGCCTTTTCTGAATTCCACGCACTCCTTCAAGGTCACATACACAGAAAAAGATAAAGAAGAAGACATCATTGAGAGAGAGAGAGAGAGAGAGAAGATTGTGAAAGAAGAAAACAGTTTGCATCCATCAATCTCAGGGGCAGAACAGTGCTAGGTGTTGAAAAATAAAGTGCTATCCCCATGTTGACTGCATCCTCCGCTGACCTATTTGCTCAGTATGTAAACAGCAGGGGGTCCCACCAGGGGGCTGTGATTTCCTTCAGGTAGGCCAACATCAGTCTTTTGAAGGATTTCATGACCACAGACATCATGGTACCAGGCCTGTAGTCTTTTAATCCTGTGCAATGAGGTTTCTTGGGGACTGGGATGATAGTGTAGCTCTCAAAGCAATTCACCTAAAATCAATAAATAGCTTGACTCTGATGCTACAGCCTCCAACTCGTCCTCTCCTCAGGCCATCTCTCCTTATCTCTTTCAGTGTTATGAGCAACAATGGGTGGGCAACATTATCCAGAAGGGGGGGAATTGAGATTCAGATCTTTGTTTCGACCAAGCAGTTACACGCCTGAGTCTAAAAGTCAAGTTTTTTTTTAGCAGACTATTAGAATCAGATGTGTAAATGTTGTCCCTAGTGAAGACTATTGGTTTGCTGATGGAATCAGATGTGTATCTGCTTAGTTGTAACAGAGACCTGCACCCACAATGACCATTTCCAGATCACGTTGCCCACCCCTGGGCGATACGATTACAATTCAAAGTTGAGATTAAAGTAGTTTGCCACATGAAGAGCTTTAGTCACATAAATTCCCGCATGGATTTGCTTCTACAATCACCCTTTTAAAGCTCAAATCGCATAAAGCAGCTGTCTGCAAGGAGCTTATACAATCAGACCTTCAGAATAAATTGATTTAAGAGTATGCACTAAGGAATGTTTATATGTATGTAGCAAATGCTGATGATCAAGGTCAATTTTTTGGTATTCATTTTCAAATATGGCTCGTTATTTTCATGTAAACAGGCCAGGCAAAAATACAATTCTCAATGAGGCCCCTGAAAAATATCCATACAGGACAATGAGAAAAGTTTATAAGTGCTTAGTCTGCAAAAGAAATATTTATAAAGTATCGGTATGAATATTAAATAACAACTCGCCCCTGATGAAGATGAGTATAGATTAGCAAAAATGCAGTTTCCACGTTATTGATAAAGGGGGAATGCAAATCATTCACGGTTGTCTTTAACACTGTTGGTATCTACCATTAGCGCCCTCTAGTGGTAATATGTGGCCTGAATCTAACATATTCTAGGCTGCTATGCTATATTACAGGGGTAGTTATGTTATTTTCTGACACATGTTGGTGTGACTTACTCACAAAAAAAGGTATATCAATAAATGAACCCAGTCAGTGAGCCCCGTGTTTAGAGATCTGGCTGCTTGTCGTGGCAAGTTGGCAGCTCGTAAGAGAAAAATGAATGGCAGCAAGCAGGTTCAACAAAGAAAAGTATTTCAAGTAACAACCTGACATGCTAACAAGTAGTTTTAACCATCAATAACAGAATGAACTGAACACCTAACTCTTCCCTGGGTGGTGCGGCTGCCCACTGCTCTAACTATAGGATGGATTAAAACCAGAGGAAAAATGTAATTGTAAGAAGAAAATGACTGCATAAAGTGTCTGTCCTTCCTTCCTGTCATGTATAATAAGTGATCTTTCTCCTCGCAGACTGATGTTATCTTATCATATCTCTGAGCTGTTTTGTCTGCGGAACAACAGTGAACTGCTACTGCATTACACTCGATACTAACCTTCAGCTACAAACTAAACAGCTGGATTAAAATATTGATCCTCTCGGGTATAACCCTACTGAAGCATGCAGCGTGTTTTTTTAGCCTTCGGCTTGCATTGATTCTTTTTTTAGGAACCATGGCTCTTTTGTCCACACTGTTGAGGAGGAATGCAAATACAATAAATCCATATTGTTCTTATCACCGTGGGTGGCATCTTCTCACAAAGAGGCTGTCCTCTTTCCTGACCCAGTCTGTGGAGAGGGCCGCTGGGTAGCTTCCCTGTGTGAGAGACCTGTCAGTTCTGAAAGGCCCACAGCAGCTGGACTTTGATGCCACAGAGTGCATTAAACTATGGCACTCCCAGGAGGACGGGACCAGAAGGTAGACTTGAGACATTGCCCTCATTGATGTTGTTTCAGATCAGAGGGTGAAAATAAATATGCCAGTGTTAGTACGTTTCATTTGAATGCATTTTCCCAAAGCTGATTTCTAAGATAGAATTTCTTTTTATAAGCAATCATATTTTCATCAGATAAATATATATATATGCAACAATATTTCCCTTGCCAAAAATTCCAATAAATTCATCTATGTCTAATGCATATTATTGATTGTTCATGGGTCAAGATCCCTAAATTCCTCTTTCTTTATGTAACTCGATGTGATTGACGGTAGGGTGTTCGGACTCGTGACAGTGTGGAGCAGTAACTTTCACATGATAGTGAAGACACACCAATTACCAGAGCTACTGCGTACAGTTTATGTACTCCTCCCTGTGCTCCTGCAGCTGTTTACACACAGCAGTCAGGTCTGTTTCATTTGGATATTTCTTGAAAAACATTGGTTTTGCAACAAGAATTCCATTTTCATTTCATCATCTGCTGCAGTTCCAGCAAGCACATTTAGGGGGCGTCACACGGAAGACTATAGAAATACACTAGATGTGAGCACATGGATATGGTTGTCATAAGGTTTAAATTCCTCTTGGAAAATCTATTTTCCATTTATGAAATGTCCCTGTCAAGGATGTTGATCAGGGATGTTTTCAGACACTGACAAGGGGTGATGATGGGATCATTAGAAACTCTGTGAACCACAGTTGAGAGCACAACACTTTCACCAAGGTGTTTGTTCAATGTTCTCCTTCTCTTTGGGCGATGTGAATCCCCCCCAGAAGGTGTCTGGGAAAGATCTGTCTAGTGGTCATCTTTACACTGGCTTTAAAGGAAACCAGTGATGCACCAACAACCTCACAAGCTCTCTATACATCCATGGACTGAGACTATCAAATTACATTCACAGGTTTCAAAACATGTAGGAGCTGATCTAGAAATCTGTTAAATCTCAAAGAAATGATGCTTTTTCATTTGAATTAATAGGCCTGATGCATCGGTGCAGAAATCAACTGTGGAATCCTCCTCCTCTGAGATCTCTGAGAGGATAATGAGAAGATGGTCTTTTCTGACACATCGTGGGAGCCATGGTAGCTCAGTGGTAGAGCACACATGAGGGGAAATGAATAGCCAGACATTGCCGGTTCAATCCTGCTACAGTGCGTCAGGAAGGTCATCTGACCTCAATTCGCCATCGTCCATCTAGATCCATGTCCTCCACCACAACATGGGGACTATTTGTGACAATTTAGAATGGACCTTTTTTGGCGCATGGCTCACTGCATGGTATGCATGGCCAGACTGTGTAACTGGTAGTATAACAATGGATGTCGAGAATATACCAAGCAAGCTTCTTTTGAAGAAGTTCTTGTACACCTCCTTCACTCCTCCACTCATCATTGATGCACCAACTGGAGTTGGTCCCTGGGTGCTAAGAGTACAACTTGTCGTGAGCATAAAGTTTTTCATTCTCTCTTTCAAGGAAGTTTGGCGATGAGTGGTTTCTCTACTGTAGCCTACCTTCTTATAATAAAACCTATGCATTGACTACATCTCAAGATACACTCATGCATAAGCTCAATTCACAAGCATCACGTCAAACAGTGAACCCACGAAAGAAATCTTTTCATATTCATTCTACTGTTGTTCTTCACGGCAGTCGTTACTAATTCCATCAAGTACAGCCAGTGGCCAACAGGACCATTTGCGTCAAACCTAAATGAGAATAAAAAGAAAATAGAAACCTCATTTCCCAGCATGCTTTGCGATAAAGGGCCGTGGGCGATATGTGACACCAGGGTGTGGCCCATAGACTCACGCGTAAGTCTTTCCCGGGCGGGCACGTCAGAATCTCTTCTCTGTCCTCGTCGTACATCGAGCCAGTGGTGAGTTCGTACTGCCGTTACCATGTCTTTGGTTATTAATCTAACTTTAACCTGAAAAATGAGTTGTTGCAGTCAGGAGAAGGGTGGCTGCTGGTCCTGCTTTATCTTTTTAACTTTTGAGACAAAATATTTAAGGAAACGAGCCACGTCGGGTACTTGAAACGTTGACAGGGAAAAGGCGTAAACTTGTTCTTTTTTACATCTCGACCGCAGCAATTTACTGTTCTGTTAAAACGTTACCCAACAGACTTAAAGTGTTCACTTATTTGGCATCCTGAAATGTAAACGTTACCTTTTATTAGGATGTAGTGTCGTGTTGCGTCCCGTTACTTTAGAGTTGATAAAGTTGATTTTCCCCCTGCTGTTTTCTATTACAGACACAGACATCAACCTCCTCCTCTACCTTAGGAAAGCCAAGATATTCCATTATGGTAAGTTATTAGGATTCACTCATGCTCAACATTAATACATTTTCTGGTAATAACGCTGGGGGGGTGTCACAGGTTTATTACGTTATTTATGGAATTGTTTGACATACTGTCAAACTCAACCAACTACGCCCATATTACATTTTCATGAAGTAATAACAAAGGTTTAATTAAACTGAAGGGAAGGGAATGGGTTTTAATGATACTAATTAATTAACCCCAGCTCCGTTTGTTCCGTTGTTTAGAGCATATGAAAACGCGAACAATATGTTGTAATTAAGTCCAGGCTTCTCCGTTTTTAGATCCTTTTTACTCGCTGTGAAAGTTTCCTCTATTCAGTACTGGTTTATTTATTCAGTTCAACGGTGTACTGACCTCAGGAAGAGGCTAGATTTGGGGAACTTAGAAAGTTTAGTGTATGACTCATTCAGGGTTTATTCCATTTGGGTGGGTCTTTCTTTTTCTCTCCCCCCTTGTTACTACTCTCCATTTCCATACTGAGTGGTTTGCTTGTGGAGTTTTAAGGCATCTTCCCTCTGAAGTGAGAACGATTTTCCTCCCACGTCCAAAGACAGGGAGCAGTTACTGTAGTCAGAAATGTGTGTGTAGTTAAGATGAGCTGATTCGCTTGTTTTCTTTTGTTAAAAGTGGGGCTATAAACTCTAACTATTGGATATGAACTCCTAAACTTGCTGCACTAAACACATCTGCAAAAACTGTTGTAAGAGCTAAATGACAGGAATGGAAAGACTCATATCCATATGCAATATATTGACAGCATTAATACCATATATCAAATAATGTTTCCGTTGCAATGAAACCTTAAATTGATGCATTAGGCAGAGAGCAACTTCCTTTTCTTGGAATACAGGAAGCATGACAACAAGTTATATTTGGGGTTTCAATAACGGCAAGGCATAAATGTCGGAGGGTGGTGATAAGGTCTGAACTATTGGAAAGATAACAAGCTTGGTTTGGACTGTTTTAAGGGGGGATGTTTGTTTTCAGCTCAGACTGAAGAAGTCACCTGGTGAGTGACGAAACGTTTCCAAATAAACTTCTGATCCAGTTGAACTGATTCACCTCTTTTTTGTGAACAAGCTTGGTCATTTCTGTTTCTTTACTAGGTCTTATTCATTGTGATACCCCAGACACAAGTAATGTCTGAGCTTGCCATTTACGACAGAGTGTAGCAAGCTACAGGTTAAATCTGCTGTTCCAAAAATGAGAAAGAAAGAAAATGTGTCACATTGTGTTGGGTTTCTGGTTAATTCCTTGTGAATGTTCTGTTCTAAATACCTTCTTGTCCAAGTGTTTTTCTCACCAACCTTCTGCCGCTTGATTAGATCATGATCAGCTTGTGGTGCTGACTGTAGGTATGTTTATGGGATAGAGAAGACAGAATGGGTTAGATCATGTGGACATTTTTGCATTCCTTGTGTGGATGGGCTGAATCCTGGTTGTTCTAGTGACTTGCATTTGGTATGTCAGATTTTTTTTAGATAATCAAGGTTAGAATTCTATTTTGCATGGTTCATTCTGGAGACATTCCTGTGGTTTTCCTCTCCAAATATCAGAGCCCTCACTTAAAAGCATCCTCTTTTTTGTCGCTGTTGGTCTCAATATTTGACCTTTTGCTTGGAATAAGTATAATATTGTTATAGTGAGAGGCAATTTTGGGGTGGATAATCTTGCAAAATGATTTTTCTGGCCTGATTAATCTCCTTCTGGCTCTTGCACAAGTTAATCAGAAAATAGAGCTGTGCTTCAGTCTGCTGCAGATTGAGAAGTTATGCAACAAATATGTCTCAGGCAATTTATGGGGAGTTAAATTGTCACCTGGAAAAGCGCTGGATAATAAAAAGTCAATTTACAATACCTAGTATTTTGCTTCTAAGCATGAATGAATACTTTATTGAGACAGGTAAATTGGATCAAATTAAATTCAGTTTGTGGTAATAAATTGCAAGATGTTTAATTATCAGTTTATAATTTCATTGTATGTACATCATCTAATAATCCGAGTAATTTTATTCTGTTATGTCTATTTTTGGGGGGACATTGAAGTCATTAATAGAATTGAAAATGTTTACTGTGGCTACAGTAATACAGTTCAGACAGTTCATTTTATTTGCATCAAAACAAGAACTAATCTAGTTTCACGTCATGTCCTTTATGTTGTTGTTAGATACAGCATCGATCTTTATTTATTCAGTGTTAATTCAACAGTTAATAATTTACACTAAAACATCTGAGGAATAAATTAAATCTTATTAATCATTAGAAAAATGTATAACAGGCATTGATTTCAGTCAATTGCTATCTTCTCCAATTTGAACATGTTCAGTTAGAGTTTACATTATGTTCGGACACGAGCTTAAAGCATACATGCAACTGCACCACAACAATGACCCTGAGTTTCTATCTTCATTTTTTTAGGCCAGCAGAGGAACTGTGAAAGCCAGTGCAAACTTCAATGCTAACCAGGATGCTGAGACCCTGTACAAGGCCATGAAAGGACTTGGTAATGCGTGCGAGTGCGTGTGTGTGTGTGTGTGTTTAATCATATGTGATGTACATATTGGCTTGCCTGCCTGTGTGCATGAATGTGTATGAGTTTTATGCCCGGATACTGACAAATGACAGTTGGAGGTTAGTCATTCATCACAATCCCAATAGGTCAATCACAAAGGTTAACCTAACGTAGTTCCTCCTTTAACAAACCACCTTTGTTATTCCTGGGAAGCGCTACCTTAACACTAATAGCTTATCCTTTAAGAGAAGTGGTAAAACTTTAGCCATATTGTATGAAAAAGACACATCCATTGATCTTTATATTTTCTTATATTTCTGGAACGTTTTTGAGTGGAGTAGTTAAAGGGAGGAATCTATCAAAAAATGACTGTTGCTTATCTTTACTTCAGTATATTTTGGAACAACAGTTTTGCCCAACACTGATGGTTTGTTGAGTAACTATGTGGCGTATTACCATAGGTACGGATGAGGATGCTATCTTGCAGTTGTTGACATCTCGCAGCAATGCTCAGAGGCAGCAGATCAAGTCTGCATACAAGACCCTTCATGGAAAGGTTTGGATACCACACCACGATACAACCATGTGAACACACACCCAATGCAAATCGATGAACTTACACCGCAGTCTCTTTAGAGCCTTATTTTTTGCATGGTTGAAAAACATTAATCCAGTCACAAAATTGAAACTGAGACAAAGACAAAATGCACAACTTTGAAAGAATTTAAAAAGGCCATCACAAATCAAGCCACAGGCATGCCATGACAAGGTTATAACTGCAGCCATAGCCCCATTCAGATTAACCCTATGCAATCCTGTGTCACATGTTTAAATGCTATTTAACTGCAAGTCAGGCACAGAGGATCTGAACTGGCTGCTACCAAGTATTAACTGCAAGGATGTATCCTTTTCCAAGGATCTGATAAATGACCTGAAGGGAGAGCTGGGTGGCAATTTTGAGACCATCATCGTGGCTCTGATGACTCCACCCATTGCCTACGATATGACTTCACTCCGCAATGCCATTAAGGTAGGCAATGCAGTCAAAAAAATATATTATCTAATATTTTCAGATGTAAATAGATGATCAGGTTAGAAAGTAAACACTCAATTGTCAGGTCTCTGGCTTTTCCCATTCATCCTCTAGGGGGCAGGGACAGATGAGAAGGTTCTCATAGAGATTCTGGCCACAAGAACATCCCAGCAGATCAAGGATATCGTAGCTGCTTACAGAGAGGGTAATATATCCTCTGCTTTACACAACACTATTTTCTGATTAATACTTAAGTTTCCATCGAAAAACTACTATATGTAAACTTGAAGAGTGTAACATCACAAAAGAGGTGAATCTGTTCAGCTGGATCAGAAGTTCATTTCAGAAACGTTTCGTCACTCACCAGGTGACTCATCCCCCTCCTTATAACATTCAGCTCAGACTAAAGAAGTCACCTGGTGAGTGACGAAACGTTTCTGAAATGAACTTCTGATCCAGCTGAACAGATTCACCTCTTTTGTGATTTCCCTACCTGGATTATTGAGCATGCATCAAGACAAGAGTGTAACATGTTTCAAATGTATCAGAGCCTTTCAGAGATCCTTCATCCCCTGCCTCATTCTTTGCAGATCATGCCCAAGCTGCTCCATACATTTACTTAGGGTTAGTTACATACTTAGGCTTTAATAGGATAATAGACAAATAGTAATATGTTAAGTGTAATTCTTCTCTCTAGCTAGTTAATGGCATATTTCAAATAATGTGCACATTTGTGTCTGATCTCGAAGCGTGCTCAATAATCCAGGTAAGGGAATCACAAAACAGGTGACATCTTTCTGATGAGTCTCAGAAAGAAGACTGTTTGATTTCACCTGTTTTAGTGATGAAACGTTTCTGAATAAACTTCAGACCCGGTTGAACTGATTCACCTCTTTTGTGATTTGTGTCTGATATTTTTGTTAGCTATTAACAGCACTGTCTTGGTCCATGCTTGAGCATGCATCAAGCATGCATGCTATTAACACCACTGCAAAAGTGATGGTTAGATATCTAGCTACACACAAGTTCCAAGGAGGTTTTATTAATTATTATTATTATTATTATTATTATTATAGATCAGTATATGTTGCCATCACTGCACCAATGTGATTTGTTTGATATTGATACAAGGACAAGTCTAGACCATTTGGAGAAAACAGTTTGGCTAAAATGAATGTGAAACTGATTTTACAAAAAAATGCAGTTTGTCACAAAATGATGCTTTCTCTGAAGGGTTTTATTTGACTATAACTCTCTCAGATTATGATGATAACCTGGAGGAGGACATAGCTGGTGATACATCAGGACACTTTAAGAGGCTGTTGATCATCCTGCTTCAGGTTAGTCTCCTCTCCCTCTCTTTCTCCCTCTCCTCTCCCCGCCCCTCTCCCCTAACAGCAGTTTGTTCTCTTTCCTTAGGCTAGCAGGCAGCAGGGGATCCAGGAGGGGACCATTGAGAGTGATGCTCAGGTGAATCATTGATTTAGGATACTTTGTTTAACAGCTAAAAATTCTGAAGTTGTAAGTTGAGTATGTAAACACTTAGTAAATGTTGGTTTTATCAATGGTTTCTTTGAATACTTTTTGGCTCGGAAGTGTGATTCTGTCACATGTGCATGGTTGTGATGAGCGCAAAACACTATATTTGGATCCTGAAGCGTGTGTGTGTGTGTGTGTGTGTGTGTGTGTGTGTGTTTGTTGGAGCTGGGGTTGGCTATTTGGTTTGGTGGCTGATAGATGAGTTAGAATTTAGTAGCTGCAACCTCCAATAGGAGGAATTTATTATACCTACTCAGTATGCCCTATCTCTTTAGTAAATGCAGGGAAAAGCTTCATGTGAAAGAAAGAATTAGGGTTAAGATGTATTTCATTTATTCTCAACCTAGAGGTCATGACTCCAAAGAGGGTCACTTGATAATTTCTGGGGTTCACCAGATAGTTGTGGAGAAAATAAAGTCAAAACTGTCCAGAACCATAGCTCAGCTGGTGCAAAAGGTAGATATACTCTGCTGCCAGGTGGTGTGCTCTGCACTGGCCTTCAGTATACCTCAACATCTCTTTGAGAGAGCAATATGGTACTGTCTGTACATCTAGTAGATGATACTAATCAATCTACATATCAAGATCTTACCTATGTCCTATAACTTCAATTTTGACCACAAACAGTGATTTGCATTTTAGGGATTTATAAAAATTGTACGTAATGAACGGTATAGAGCCACTACTGACTAAATATGTTACTCGTTTATCACGTATTTAAAGTATTTTCACAATTTTTTTTATTATTTTTGCTTTTTCCAGGCCCTTTTCAAAGCAGGAGAGGAGAAATTTGGCACTGATGAGCAACAGTTTATCAGCATCCTGGGCAACAGGAGTGCAGAACATCTGAGGAAAGGTAAGTGTGTCTAGTCTATTTGGATTTGCCTGTACTTTATCTGCACATGTGCTAGTGTAAACATTTGTGTGTCTGTGAGAAAGACAAGCAGACAACGAAATATTCAAGTTGTATCAAATAAAGTCTACAAAGCCTCGAGTCATTTACAGTTTGATAGGACCTTACAGTTACACAGAAAATATGAGAAAATAGGTAGATGGGATAAACAGTAGAGGAAAAAATTCCTCTAACCTTGGACACTGTATTTGGATGAGGGAGAAGCTCTAAAGAAACACTTTTGGAGTGGAGAAGAAAGTGAGAAATCTCAGGAAGAGCATTAGAGGAGTATCCCTCTTTCAGGGCAGAGAATCATAGATTGCTATACAAACCACAAAGTAGACAATGCCCTACCAGACTGAGAAATAAAACACCTTATGAAAGCAGCAGACTATGTAAAGTGATACAGAAATAATACAAAAATCAAATAAATGACGCAGATGATAATGGAATTTGAAAAATAAATTTAATGAATGGCCTCAAAACCCTAAATTGGATTAAGTGGGTATAGCCAGTCGATAGATGGAGGAACAGATGTAGTGAGTTGTTTCAAACATAAAATGCTTCGACTAAATTTATATATTTCAGTGTTTGATGCCTACATGAAGCTGTCCGGATACGAGATGGAGGAAAGCATTCAGAGGGAGACCTCTGGATCCCTGAGAGACCTACTGCTTGCCGTAGGTATGAAATCTATTCATGCACTGACATACATACATGTACAAAGGCACGCGCGCGCACACACACACAGATCGGAAGAGCACACGTCT
>OMLC01034822.1:0-18032 GCA_900302585.1 Regalecus glesne
TGTACATTGTACATATACTAGTATGCTCTGTCATGTCCATCTACCTCAGGATTGTATGTAAGTGAACTGCTAACATTTATTTAAATATCTCTGATATATTATCTGCATCATTGTACTTCATTCGATCTGATTTTTGGCTGTTTATAGGCAATCCTTGCGTATATATCTGAAGATTGTCCTGTTTTTCTTTTATGTGAAGTAAACGTGAGAGCCATGAAACTGAGGGTAAACTCCATGTAAGTAAAAACCTACATGGCCAATAAGCTGGTTCTGATTTCAAGTGCTCTATAATATCATGGATTAGAATGAAAGTGATATGAAATATTATTCTGGTGTAGTGTCACGAGATGGAGGATGAGAGTTATTAACTGCTCTAAAGATCTCTATAAAAGAGACACATGGATTTAGAATTACGAATACACACAATACTGATCTGAAAGTAACACACATAATTACGTCTGCATTTGAAATGGCTTTTTTCGGGGGGACTCGTCTATGATGAGTGCATGAATACACCAACGGATAATCACTGCCAAGTAATTTGCATTCAGCTAAACTACTCAATCATTGTGACATGAAATTAAAGCACTGTAAATAAATTTCATACATGAGTAATAATAGCTTTTTCATTGCTTTCCCTTAAGTTCTGGAATTAAATTCACTGCAGTAATGAATTGCCTATCTTAACCATGTCTGCCTGGTGTTGGTCTGGCTGATCACTAGATCACAACAACTGGCTGATCACTGGATCACAACAACTGGGGCCAATACTTTGGGGTTTTGTACAGATGAGATTCTCATATGTATATATTTAATTTTAAAAATAGGTCAATTAGAATTATCTTCCTAGCTTAAGTGGTGTCTCGACATTCTATATAAGAGTGAAGGAATTATACCAACTGAAGAAATTGAAATTGCACAGATATCCTTGTTGCCTCCTCACATCCTTGCACAGCAACGCATTCTAATTTGTTCATCACTTAAATTATGTAATTTTCCACTGAGGGAGGTTTAAGGCATTGAAATAGAAATACTTAGCATATTAGATGAATAATTCAATGATTACTTGGAGGCATTTTCATGCATAAGCAGATGCCGATTACTTTCCCTCGACATTTAACACTTTGATTCTCTTCATTTCTATGTGTCACTGGAAACAATTCTCTTTTGCTGGCATTAATTAAAATAGAAATAGTAGAACTTTATTTATCCTAGAGGGATATTCAGCTGTCCTAGTGGTAATGCACATTGGAAACAATGCTCGACTTCAAAACTAAGCTAGTGCCCAAAGAAATATACACAAAAAGAAACGTTAACTTTTGCAGCTAATGCTACAGTAAGTAATCAATATTCCGCACAAATGGAAACGAAAATTTCTACATTCTCTACAGACTCAAATTATGAGTATAATATGAAAAGAAAATCTCGAGGTTTATCCCCCTTAGTTTCTGCCCTAACCTATCAGGCATTCGACTCTTTGTCAAACATTTTCTCAATTACATCCCAATTATATCCACAGTATTATGAAACTGTCTCAGTTACCTGGTGTCTTGACTGTAAAGAGGGAACATTTGATGTAATACCAACCAAGCACTAGCCATCCCCACAGTTCCCCTTTTCTCTAGCTTATTTCATACCCTTGTTGTTTGTTTCCACCATGTCCCTTCTGCTCCTAAATAAATATGATTGGCATCATCAGAGTTGTTGAAATGTTTGGTGTCTTCCTTTTGCCTGATGCATGCTGTTGATTAGACTCATTCTCTCATATACTATTTTCCTGTGGCAACAGCTCTCATCTAGCAGCCTAGTATATCACATGGGTTGGAAAACATTTTTAGACTCTCCTATGGTTGCCAGCTCCAATTAAATCTGGAATTTTAGTGGAGCTAATGTAATTCCACCCATCCTTGGATTTCAAAGATGTGCTATGTTTCTAGCTGGAGTAATTGTTGTGCTACATTCAAGTGGGATCGAGCTTGGACTTCTTCTCTTTACTTTGAAAGGCGTATATTACCAGACATCAATGTGAACCTGCACAAAATAAAGTGATTCCTGCTGTGTGGGAGAGCCTCACCTTCTCCCTCTAAGAGATTTCATGACAACCTCTAATCCAGTTTTTTTATTGTATTTTTTGACAATGTCACTGCAGAGAAACAGCAAGGAAGTGAAAGCCTGAGGCAATGGGATCAACCTGTGTTCCCCTAGCCTCATGTTCCCTCAGCCCTGTGGGCTAGCAATTAAATAGGCTAGCTATGGGTTAATGTTAGGTTGAGGTAAACCTTGGGATAAGATTAGGGTTGAGATTGAGGTTAGCTCAGGTTAACATAGGCTAAATTGAGATTAGCTAACTTCAATGAAATGGGGCAGAGGGAACATAGACATGCTCCCGAGGAAACAAGTGAGTTAATACAAAAGGCCGCATCTGCAGCACAACATCATATCAAATAAAAAGGGACCTCCTTTGAAATGGAACATTTTCAATTTCAATTTCTTTTTTGCATTTTACTTGCAACACTCTTGGTGTGAAGACTGGCGACCTCAACCCATACATTGTATAATAGAGTAGGACTAATATGAAATTCATCACAGAGCCTAGAGTAGCATGATGAAATGCTCTTCATGCTATGGGAAACTAAAACATGCCTGATCTGTCAATGCCTTCAAAATGTCATTTCTGAATTGATTCAGTCATTCATGAGGAGGAGAGGGGAGGCATGAATTATGCCATATTGTGACTAAGATGTGGTTTGAAAATACACTGGAGCTTCAGAATATTGCAGCAACGTGCAGATTGGGGCGGCAAAGTTCAGTGGATAAAGTGGTCGTCTGGCAATCGGAAAGTTACAGGTTTGATCCCCAGTCCAGCAGAAAGCATGTTGAGGAATCTTTGAGCAAGATACTGAACCCCTAACTGCTCCCCGAGTCCCATGTGGTGGCAGCTCACTGCTCCTATACAACAAGATAGGTTAAAATGCAGAGATCTCACAATTTCCCCATGTAGGACTGATAAGGGAATCTATTTTTTTGTTGTATAAATGTACACATGCACTGCTCCACTTGAGAACTGAGCACACTAAAGCTCCTTTGCCCCCTCCCCAAAAAAGAATGTAAATATTACATGAATGCAAAAAAACCATCTGATGCACATATGTACAAATGTGAAAACATTTATGGTTCAGATGGTGAAAAAAACATTAAAATATGTCCACCCGTTTGATTTTTATTGTAATGGGTAGTGAAGCAATCAACCATGGAGTGAGTTTTTTCTTAGACTCTTTCAGAATGCATACAAAGGAGCAAAAGTGAAGTAAGCAAGAGTGAAGTGCTAAAGAATAGTGCTTATCTACCAGCAGTTCTCTGGCTGGAGATTTTGACCCTCCCTCTCCTATCTAACCGATAGCCAAGAAGAAGGGAATTGGCAATTGGCAGGCAGATGCACCTGATTCACATCAAGGGCAATCAGTAAAGCCTCTGTACGGCATCCCAGTGTTGCTCAGGGGGAGCATGAGAGGACAAGCTGAGGCCGGCTGAGGGGAAGAAGTGGGAGGGGTGCAAGTGAGGAGGAGAATTTGGAATTGGATGACGGATGTGGCTTGATTACCCGTTAACTACCCCTGCTGGTGGACCACTCGGATTTGGATGAGAAAGCCTCTGGTGGCTGAATTATCAATTTGGAGTAGGCAAGACCCTATTTGAATCTATTGTTTCATTTCAGGCAAGCTGATGGTTTGGGCTCCTGGTTCAGAGTTAACGGGGGAGTTAGATTTTATTTTTTTACTGTTATTTGCCACTTCACAGACTCCTCAATAAAACTCCCAATCAAGCTTTTCATTAAATTTGTTTGTGTTGTAGTGATATGCCGAAGGCCCTTTTGGCAGCCAGTGGATGGTGACATGCTGAATCTTTGGCAATGTTCAAGACTATGACAGAATGTCACGCGATGTCAGGGTTGCCATGGGAATCCTTTCTGATGATCACAAAATAACCGAAAGGAAGTGGGGAAGAAATGGCACCATGAGACAGGCATCTGGAAAGTCTAAAAATGACATAGCCAGATTAGAAATTACATGAGACAGGATATTTGTGGGAATAGACTCCATTTTGACAAATGAATGATGCCATTTTTAAAAGCCGCTATTACAAAAGGCCTTGTTTATTTTTCTAAGTGCACTGTGTCTGATCACACAGAAAACGGGTGTTGACAGCATCCTCTCCTCTACAGAACACAGCAGACACAGTAGTCACAAAGTCACATCCGTTACTCATCGCCTTCATAACAGCCTGATGAAATGCATGACGCCGTATATTTCATTTCTCAAAGGCCAGCATTGGAGCCATTGTTGCGATGCCTGTTCAGCTTTACCTGGCACTGAGGCCCACCCTACCACAGCGTAAGAATACTAATGATTTCTTTGATTCCCGGGCTTTGCTTTCCAATTCAAGAGGCAAATTAGAGCAAATAGTAATCTACCACAAAAAAGGATGCAAACATGACTTCAACTTTGCTCCCGATTGCTTTTTGTACAATTACTCGGTGTACTTGTATAATTATCATTATTATTTGCATTGAGGCCCAATTTGATAACTCCTCATTAAACGAGTTTGCTTCTCCATATCATAAAACAACTTAACAAAATTGCATTGTGCTAAAAGTATATTTTAACGACACATCTTCATTGCAAGCTTACATTTTGCCACAATGGACACATGTAACTGCCATACATTGTCATTTTCCTCTCGTTTTTTTTTTTTAATCTGATCATTAGAGTGCACACAAGTTTCATAACAGGTAATGTTATCTTGATTCTGTTTAGGATGTGACCTCTGAATAAGTTTCTCACAAGTCATCCTTTAGATAAGGAACCCACCAACACACTAGTTGTAGAACTGCCATTTTAAACAGATTTACTGCCAGCAGCAAAATCATGGAGCTCTCCGGGGCTTTATTCAGACCCTCAACAGACCTCAAGCCTTGATGCTCAATAGTGATTTTCTTGCTCAGATCTGATTTTTGTTTTGTTGTTTACATTCATTGTTGAAAGTGACCCTCATCTCATGGCAGTGCAGAGATATATCCATCATGAAATGACGCACATACATAGATCAACAACTCAACATGACGCTCCACCTGGCCTTGCTGGCATGCCGCACATTGTCAATGGAAACATGCTTCCGAGTACTGGTGTCAGGTGTTTTGTTAAACCCCTATCAGCAGATGATCAAACAACGATTGATGGTGTGGCAGCATTTGTCGTAATGCTCCTTCCTGAGGATGACTTCTGTTTTTTTTTAATCTCTGCCAGGCAACTGCCTGGGTGGAATTATACATTTGATCTTATGTGTGTCTGTTGCTAATCTCGCAAATAACCAGACCTATCAGCCTAAAGGTTCTGTGCAGAGTTATGACTGTCTGATGAGGAACCTCTAGTGGATGTGGTAATAAAAAAAAACAACTCACATTCCATCTCTGGCTCACTCCACTAACTCTGCTGTCCATCGCAGCCTGCTCCGACTGAGCTTTGTATCATAACTAGTCTACCGGTTGTGGGGCTGGACATGGACTTAGATAGAAGTTGGGGAGATTAAGGCCAGATGCTCTCTCTGATACCCCACAATGGGTTGGAACCCACAACCTCTGGCTTGTCAGTTCCTGAACCATGCATAGTACCACTGAGCTACCGCGGCCCCCACTGAATGAACCCAGAGTAATTCCCCTTATTCACCTTGCCGCAATGCAGAACCACCCAAGTGTCTAATGTTAAAGTACTGCTAAAGAAAATACAATTTCAAGAGGAGGACTAATTACAGGTACACATGGATACAGTGGCAACAATATAACATTCCCCATAACTGAGCTATGTTTTCTTTTCTTTTTTTAATGAATGACAGTAAATCAGCAGAGTGCCTAGTTGCTTCAATTAATTTAATATCATGAAAAATGTGACAGTTAAACTCATTTGAAGTCTTTTAATAAGGCCTCAGACACAATGGCAGTCCTATCTCTGTCACTTCATGTCAGACTCGTGATAACAAAAATGATAATACATTTCATTTATAGAGCACTTGTCTAGTTATATATAGACACTGCATGAAAGAAAATAAATATAAAAGCAACACAACAACAGCATAAAACACACATTAATCACAGATTAGAGTAATTCCTCTGAGCTGAGTTTTGATGAATGGTTCAAACATGAACGGATTGGTACAGTCTCTGGTGTGTTTGAAGAGAGAGTCCAAGAGGGAGGGGGCAGCGATGAGAAGGTTCCGTTAGCCCAGGTCTGGGGTTGGTCCTGAGTGGTGGAGCCAGAAGGTTTGACATCAAAGTGATAGTAGAGCAGGTTGGTGAAGAAGGTGGGGGTCTGTCTTAGTGAGTGAGGAGAAGGTAGTTTTTAATTGGATCCATTGTGGGAAAAGAGCCAGTGGAGGTTCTGGAGGACAGGGTTGATGTGGTCATGGGAGCAGGAGTTGATAATCAGACGAGCAGCAGTATTCTGGAGGCACTGGTGATTGCTAAAGACTTTGGATGACGAGCCGTAGACAATGCTGTTGCTGTCATTTTCAAATGTGATGATCAAAGATCAAAGGCATGGATCAAAGTTTCAGCAGCAGACTGTCAAGTCAAGGGAATTTTAAATGTATAGCCCATCGTCACAAGTTAACACTTGGCCTCAGTGGGCTTATGAGCTATGCTTTGCGGGTGAAGAAAGGCAGTTCTGGGAATCAGCTTGATGTAGTCTTCGAAGGAGAGGTTAATTTCAAACCGTATTTCCGAGGTTGTGGATGGGTGGGGAAGGGGACGGAGTGGAGTTATCGATGGTGAGAAAGGAGCTGCATGTGGTTTTGGTAGGGGTTTGATGATCATGTCAGATTTATCAAATTCTAGTTTGAGGAAGTTGTTTTGCATCAAGGATTTTATTTCAGTGAAACAGTTGGTCAGACTGTGGGTTTAAATGGTGATAGATTTAGTGGAGGTGTAGAGATGGACATAGTCAGCATAACAGTGAAAGTAGAGACTAGGATAAAATATGATGTTACCCAGCATGAGAATGTAAAGAATGAACAGAGATTTGGTGATTACGTACAAAGGTCCACCTAAGAGGCTTGGCATCCAGACTGACAGGTGAAACGTTTTTATCAGGTGGAATTTTTCAGCTTGAGCGCTGCATATTAACAACTTAGTTTTCCCGATTTTCGCCGCAATCGACTAGAGTGCTGTGCAATATATTATCATAGTGGGGAAAATAGTTTTTTTGGGGTCTGTGTTCATGTATTTCTCTACTCCTGGTAGGTGAACAAAATGTTATCATCAAGTTAAAACACCAGAGAAAGGAATGCGTATGCCTGGCAGAGATCTGAAGTCCACTAAGTTTTTTTTTTTTGTATGCAATCTTACAGTGCTAGTATTTTAGCAATGATCTTTGTGTGAAATTTCACATTTAAATAAATAGTAGACATGCTGATCAAAAGTAGGTGAATCAGGCAGATTCCGAAGCCCAGAGTATTGTATTCTGTGTCTTATCAACCACAAAGCGAGTTGAGTGGCCGCTAGACTAGAAAAGCGCTACATAAGAACGAGTCCATTTACCATTTAAACTTTACAAAAATTATCTGAATTACATTAGAAAATTACCAAAAAATACATGAAGGGCTCTAGCTCCATGAACTCCACACAGGCACACATGAATGTAAATCAGAATGCATACATGATAGATAGGTGAAGTTGGACCAGAAAATTTTGTTGAGCGTAATCCGTTTTCATAAGAAATGCGTTTTTGATAAAAATAAAAGCGTAGCCTCCTTTTGTTACTGTTTTCATAGTCAGGGTCCTTTCTTGGTATGTAGCATTGTTCATTAATAGCAATATAGCGGACGGTAAAGGTTTCGAGGAAATGTGTGCCCATCATTCCTACACAACACCCCAATTATTGCGACTACCTTAAACCCTATTTTCGAAAATGTATAAAACAAAAATGTATGTACAATACAATTTAAAGGCCAGAATAGAATCTATTTGACTTTCAATAAGGCTGAGTTATCAATACATCTATTCATCTATCTCATTTTAATTTCATTTGTTTATTTAAGATGGTATTTGTCTTGCACTCTCAATAGTACCAACAGCACCAAGCTAAATCCTTGTGCATGTAATGCACATGGAAATAAAAGGAGATCTGATTTCAGATTCCAGCTGACAGCAGAATTTGTTGAGGATGTTTGACATCTTATTTAACATCTTAATATACAGCAGAAAAAAACTGCCTAGGCTATGTTAAGGTTGCAGTTCTAGCTTGAAACTATCCAGTTGCCTCATGTTCCTGAAACATTTCATAAAAAGGGAGTATCAAGGGAAGTTATTGATAAGAAACAGTCCATTGACCATCTACCATTGTAAATTCAATATCAAAATGTATTAAGAAGATGGCTATCACAAGAGTTTATCAAAATTGGAGGTTGCCTGTGTCTAAAGGTTGTGTTTTAACAGAACCCTGTTATGTTTCTTCCTCCCTGAACCTGAAAATGCTAATTTCTAACTATTCAACAGGTCTCCTATTGAATTTCCCCAGATCTGTCCATATTTCATGCTATTGTGAGCTTCTTTTGGTGCCACATATTTTATTATTTTTAATCATTTAGAACGACTAAAATGGTATAGGCATAAATCCCACTTAGGCTTTCTATAGGTAAGTATGATGGACTGTCTTGCAGTTAACCTCGTTTCAAAACAGATCCTTACTGCATTTCCAGCAGAAAAAAAAGAAAACCTCACCATCTTGTGTTTTCCTTGCTTCGGAATCTTTAGTGCTTGCGAAAAGCCATGAAAGTTCTCTGAAATCGCTGATCTGATGGAGTACATCCCTATTTGATTATGTTTGTTGGGAAAGCACTTTCTCCCTGAGGCACAGACACAGTTTAAAATGGGCTCATCGGTTATTTCTTCAATTTTGGCAAATGGTTCTTCTTGTCAGTGAATATTAATAGAATACAAATAGTCATATCTTGAAGCTAAATATGGGTGAAATTGCATTTTAAGTATTCCATTTTTTGCATAGTAGAGAGGTGAGATACTGGCATCTTGTGTTATCTATAATTGGGCAACAAACAGGATTATGCAGACTCATTTCTGAATGGAAATAATATTGTTGCAGTTATTTGCAGGATTAAAAGCATAAACCCACACATGAAATGCTCCTTTTGCTAAAAAAAACATTATGATCTGAGGTACAGGCCTACTGATCATTCTGCATACTGCAACTCCAGTCATCTTTTAACCAAAATAAAGAAATATAAAAGGTTCAGATTTAAACTTTAACCACCACAAACAGACCTTCAGATTCAGGAACATGCAGTAAATAGGTTTAAGGAGTCTTAGCTTGAAGCATACAATTGCCATACTCCAATTAGAATTACACCCAGATGTCTTTAACTGCGAAAAAATGCATTTTGGAATGGCTAAGTCCAGAGTCCCAGGCTTAACCTGATTTAAATGTCATGCAAACCTGAAGCGAGCTATTCCTGAAAGAGATCGAAAAATTATCTTTGAAATAAAACAGGTCTGTTCGGGGGGCGCAAAATTCCTCCTAGCCCTTGCACAGCAGCAATTTGGACTTGGTTATTGCTGGCAACGGAGGTTCTAGTTATCAAATATAAAGGCCAGCAGCACACACTGCAGCAGAAACAGAGTGGCGAGTTCAATTACTCCCCCGGAGTATTTGTTCCCTGTTGCACACACCTGATGCACTAGCTGTTGCCCATCACATGTAAAAATCATAACTCTACCAAACCAGCAAAGACGTGTTTCCTGTAGAAAATACAAGTCTGTAGGAGCATTGATGCCTGGAAATAGTAGGGTCATGAGAACTCAAGTAGACCTACATTGAGTGAGGACTAGAGATCACTGGTGTGGAGGAGGATTTTAAGAGGAATATAAATATCCTTCTCAGTTTGCATCATTCCTATGTGTGATTACTTCAAATGTTTTTTGTGCCAACCAAAAGTGGGAAGTTAATCTATATTTTGGTAAAGACATGAAGAAACACAACTTTTGTCATGTCATTTCTAAAGCAGATTCTACACTCCTTGTTAGGACTGAACTGTATTTGAGAAAAAAACCAATACAAGGATCAAGGTTGTTCCCAATGATTCACAAACTGTATGTGATGTGAACACTGGTTTTTCCTCCAGGATGAAGAGAAAAATTTGATCTGCTCCCTTCATTTTCATGAATGTAACTGAACTGACACACCTCAAAAGGTACATTTATCCATCCATCCATCCATCATCAACCATTTATCCAAACTCGAACTGGAGCTTGTCCCAGTGCTCATTGGGCAAAAGGTGGGGAAACACCCTGGATAGGTCACTATTTTCTCAAAAGTTTGTAATTTTATAACCTATAATAGGTATATAACTGAAAATCCCTCTTGCCTGTCCAACAGCAACGTGGCCAGCTCAGCATAAGTTATTATGCTTTTATACTCAAAGTTTTTGCCTCCTCTCAAAAGTGATACTTATATTTATTCTATGTTTGGAGCAGCATTAAAGTTTTTGCTTGCCTGCTAATCAGGCAATTTTCTTAGAGTTGTATTACAAAGCTGGCTTCTCAAAAGAGAGCTACTTCATTTCATCATTTTTGCCACAAATTGCATTCTTACAAGTTTGTTCTGTGCAATTTAACACATTCTATTTTATAAGAACAGAAAGCAGCTCCTGTGCCGGAGGACCAACTCCAGTTCTTTTTCCCATTGCCTTGGTCTGGGGCACAGGTAGAAATATTAACGTGCATGCCTTTTTAATGTTGGAAGGAAAGGAAAGGAAGCCCAGTTTATCTGGACTTTTTAAGATGACCCGCTTTACCTCCCAAGGCATACTGCTCTATGGAAAACCAGAGCACCCATAGGAAAACCACACAGACATGGGGAAAAATGTAAATGCCACACAGAAAGGACCTGGGATGGGGTGCACTGGGTCATCACGTGTCCCATCCACCTCCACTTCTTTTTTTCTCCAAACTGATAACTGAAACACACAGCAAGACAAATGTGCAGACGTGTAGTTTTGAGGGAAGACATTGGGATCTGAAGGGTAGGGCAACCTCTACTAGTTGGTTTACCAGAAAATAAAATGCTGAACCAGAATGCAGGCTGTGAAAACCAGATTGCTCAACAAGAGGCCAAACCATCTAATTTTGGATTCGGTACATATCTTCCATTTTTTCCTGCCCTTTCATAAATGATAATCACCTTTTTATGATAAAGTGAAAAAAATTACTGACAGCGCTATTAATTTAGCAACAAATGAAATCCCTCCCCCATGAAAAAAAGAGGAAAGAAACAAGGCTGGGGCTCTTTTTCTTAAGTACTGCCAGAAGCTAATCTTTTTCTCTGTGTCCACAACCAAAGTGCCTGATTAAAAGGTGATGTTTATTGGGCCAAACTGCTCATTAGAACTCTTCAGCATAGTCAGGAGTCACTCATTTGATACGTAAGGTTGAGATGTCTTTGGGAGACCACGGGATACTTTATTCATTTCTTATCGGCCATTCTCTCCTATCTCCTTTATAATTACTTGGTTGCTGCTGTGTAATATGCTAGTGTTACCACCCAACAAAGTAAATTTTGATTCTATGTATGTAATTAGCAGATGCATCTAGGTTTGTGTTCCCTGATGAACCACATTTGAATTTTAGATACTCCTATAAAACAATAGTCCATCTGTAATTGATCACAGTGATTGTACACTCCCAAACAGCATATATGGTGTTGAGAGTAATGTCCTTTTTTCATTTTTGTCCATTTATGCCTTGAAGCTGAACTGCTGAATTTTCCCCATGCAGCGTTTATGTTTATAAAGTCCCTCATCGAGGGTAGGATGCTAGATCCCACTGACTATATTTTTTAAAAGTTATTATATTTGAAGATATCCAGAAAATCTTGTCTTTTAATACCTAGAAGGCAACAGTGTTTACATCTGGGTTACAGCAAAGCGGTGGGGGAGGACGCTCCAAGGATGCCTGTGTCTCTCATGGCACAAAGACCCACTTTTCTCAGCAACACTACCAGTGACCAAAGACAAAAAGCTCCTGCAGTTCATCTTAAAGAGTGGTTTTCAGTAGCTTAGAAGGAAAAAAAAATTCTTTCCCCCAAAATAACTGCTCACTTATTCCAATGAATCCATTGCAGAACGGATGCAATATGTTGCAATACCCTGACACTGAAATGTGTTCTTCCCACTGTCTGGGACACCACCAAGGCAAGATCAGAGCACAGTCAGAGCTGCATCAAAATTTATTAGCAGTTCATAGAATGGGAATGTACATCCTTGCGTAAATGAGATGCTGTAGCTGCACATTTGATGCAGACCTCTATTTAGGGGGGAAAAAGGGGGAAAAAGCATGCATAGTACATGAGCAATCCCAGAGAGATGAGATCCTGACTGAATTTAAATTTGCAAACTGTCTTACATGTTATACTCGAGTCAGATGCATGGCCTGTATCATACATCATGTCTCGGTTTGACCCTCTCTGAATGCAAACTAGGCAAAGTAGAGTTTGCTTTTTGTTCTCGAAAGGACAATTTCCAGCTACTCAATTCATGAGTTTATCAGAATGTGAAATTTTTCACTCAAAATACTGTAAAATATGGCTACTGTCTAAAGATAATTACAGTGGTAAGCTTAAAATTCTCGCAAATTGTCTGGATTTTACTATAACATACCTTTGTTGCTGATTTAAAGTAGTCAAAAGCATGACTGAGATGTGTTATACCTGTAAAATTGAGTCAAATGCACCAGTTAATATGTTTTGTGGAGACAACAGAAGAAAAGGAAAGAGCAAATGATGGTCTTGCTGAGGTTGCACAGAGGGGCGTTTGTCAGGGAAGAGAAAGAAGAAAATTGATTTGTTGATTTGGATGGATGTGACGATGTAGGGACAGACTGACTGAATGGACAATGAAAAGACTTGAACTCACTCCCAGACTAACAGGTATGTTTGTCTTCATGATGAGGTGAAGACAAGCATTACAAACTACTTGAGTATTAGCATCACACAATGTTTCTTCCCACCTCGCCACATGAAAAACCCCAAATTCTCCAAGAGATCTTTGGCTTGTTCATCAGCACACACTGTAGTAGTGCATCCGAATCTGACTGGACTTCAAATGGAAATTTCTAACAGCCAACTCACAACGAAAACCACCTGAGCTTAACCAGACAAAACACAAACCTTTTTGTAAAGGAAGAGGGCCCCATGTGAAAAATGACTTTGATTATACAGAATCAAAAGGAGAAAAAAGCCTCGTCATTTCGTCATTATATTCCTACAATGAAATCTGTCCTCTGCATTTTAACCCATCCTATTGTATAGGGGCAGTGGACAGATGAAGTGTCCAAGGAAGCAGTTAAGAGTTCAGTGTCTCTTTTAAGGACACTTCAATATGTTTTCTGGAGGAGCTGGGAATTGAATCACCAATCTTCTAATTACTAGATGACCTGTTGTCTTGATGCATGCTCAATAATCCAGGTAGGGAAATCACAAAAGAGGTGAATCTGTTCAGCTGGATCAGAGGTTCATCAGATGACCTGTTCTAGCTCCTGAGCTACGGTCCCCTTGGACAAGAGATCATGAACTATGACCCCTGGTCGGAGTACAGATATCTATAGAGATTGGGAAAGGAAACAAAAGCATCCTCTGGCTCAGACATTTACAAGTTTGTACAACTAATGACTTCGTGAAAAATGTTTGGCATCCAAGGGAAAATGAAATTAAATGTGATTATGTATCCTCATTAGTGGGTATTCTGGCAGCTACGTTTTGATAAGATACAGTTTTATGAGTGCAGAGTTGGTACATTTGGAGACTTGTGCATTCTGCAGTGAGAAATAAAATAATCTGTCACCTCTGGTTTTGGTCCCTGACTCACAGGAATAAATGCCTTTGTTCCATACCAGGATTGATTACAATGTAAAAGTGTGTGTTAAGAGCATGAGATTGAAAGAGGTTGACACAATTATGGATAATGAACATAAGCATGTTTTGATCTCTAAAGGAAATGTTGCAAAACATCTATCTATTTAAAACTAAAATCCAATTAAATTCCTATCTAGTCCAGGATTGGTATCTATAAAGCCATAACAATTGAGAGATGGCCCCCAAGTACAGCAAAATTCTCAAAGTGACCTGTCTTTAAATGGAGTCCTGGTGCTTTAAGATGACACAGAGCTCATAACAAAAGATCTGACTTGTCACCAGTTCAGAGAAAGTAGCTGCAACAGCAAATACAGTGTCGAATTTGACACTCTGAGTAGATGAAAGCTGTTATAACTCTGGAGTTTGCTGCAAACTGCTGAACAGTGTGTTCATGTTTACAGGTTTGGCTTCTTTTAGAGAGCACACAATAAAAGAAGAACTCAGAGCTATCTGGTTTATGAAATAATCAAATTCTCAAAGAAAACCAACTCTTCAGTTACCCCAGGGAGAAGTACATTCAAAAAAACCAACTGGCTGATGGTCAAAATAGTTGAATTAGGTCATTCGGATGTAGGTTTAAAAAGACACATTTCAACATTTAACCAAATGTCATCTTCAGCTCTGAATCTAGAATGTGAACTGCCCAACCCGTGTAAGGTATCCTCAGTATTCATAATTATCAGAAATTAAATTGTAATTAATAGAGATTTCTACATATTTTAGTATTTAGTTTGAACTTCTATAACCTATATTTGTATGAAATTTTAACTACTTGTGAGAAAACAGCTTTAATAAAATTCAAAAATAACTAAATTGGATTATTTTAATTAATGATTAAAACATGTTTATAAATACTGAGAGAGGTCCATTTTATGTGTCACGAATAGTCCCCACACGGTGGGGGTTGACACAGACTTAGATGGAGTTATTTTTGCAATAAAATGGATCTATTTGACATTGAAATATTTTCTATGAGATTTTTTTCAACACAATAGTAACTTGGCTCAACTCTTAAGGCTGCAGATGTGTAGGTTTACATAAAAAATGTCTTATTTTCATGTCGTTATACATGTCCAGTAATCCAGGTAAGGGAATCACAAAGTTGAATCATTTCATTTGGACACAAAATGTATTGAGAGAAATGTTTCATCACTCATCTGACAGAAAACAATAACTGGTTTCAGATGCACATTACCATGTTAATTAACTAGAGTTACTATGGCAATATGTACTAGTCACTTTATAAATGCCATTTTATCTCCAGTTAATTGCCATGGGAATTTGCATATGTAACCAATCAGTGGTTATGCCACTGTATTGTTCATAAGGCTGGGGATACTAGCAGTCAGTTGGAGTAAAGAGGTCCTTTAGATGAGTGATGTTAGATGACAATAAATGTTGTGTCCAGATGAAGTGATTTGACTTGCTGTACCATATTCTAATGCTCTCCATCCCTGGCATATCTTAGACATTAGCAAATCTACAAATATGAACATCTGTACTTATTTTAACGTTTACTGTTGGATAGGATTTTCCTTCTAGAGGTAAGATGAGCAGCAGTTTAGATCTTCACCAGAGTTGGCTATGACGGGGAAGATGAGGAGGGCAGGCAGCAGTTTGAGAAAGAAACTGTTGTATTTAGCATTCAGATATATAGGCTCGAGCTCAAAAAAGACCTTTGACAAAACTGTATTTTTTGTTTGGCAGCAGAGAAAGCACTGGCACAATAGTTAGGCAACGGTGTTTCATTTTGGAGGGATGGCTGAAACACCAATGGAAAGAAAAGAGAAAACACTTTATTTGGTCATTGTCTTACTACAGTGAAATCTGTCCTCTGCATTTAACCCATCTTATTATATAGGAGCCGTGGGCAGCGGCAACGGCTGGGAAGCAGTTAGGGCTTCAGTGTCTTGCTCAAAGAAACTTCGACATACTTTCTGGAGGAGCTGGGGATCAAACCAGCGACCTTCCAATTAATAGACAACCCACTCGACCTCCTGGGCCATGGCATTGGAATCACCCGTTTCCCTACGGTATTGGCAAAATGAACAAAACTATGGATCTTCCAACTGTAACTATGTCAGCTAAACTCAAATCAGGATTTGGGAACATGCTCATAACAGAAAAAATGGATGTATCACAACATTAAGGACCAGGAGCATCTAGGAATATTAGAATAGAACAGAATCAAAGAGAGGTTTAGGGATGTGGTGATGGAGGACAGACAGGTGGCTGGTGTAACAGAGGAAGATGCAGAGGACAGGAAGAGATGGAGATTGATGACCCCCTGTGGCGACCCCTAAGGGGAAAACTGTTGTAGTTATAGCAGAAGTGGTAGTATAGAATATAGTCATTTTATGTTCTTTAGTTTAACCCACCCTATTGTATAGGGCCAGGGAGCACAGCCATTCCGTGGCGCTCTGTGTCTTCCTCAAGGACAGCTCAACATGATTTCTGCAGGGGCCAGGGATCAAACCACCAATCTCTCTTATTGATTGCCCTACCTTATGAACTATGCAATGGATATTTGTATCATGCTAGAATATAAATAGAGAAAGAAAAGAGACCAAGATAATACTGAGCATGTTTATGCAGAATGCAAAGTAAGAATAAATATTTCTGTCATGCAAGACCCCAAACACTTAATGTAAAGCCATGTAATCCTACTCGGGCAACCCATACAAATACTTCTCTACAGTCTGATAAATGTCACTTTTGCTTGACAAGTCCTATTTTTCTTCCTAATTGTAATAAATAGAGGAAAAATTGCAGTCTGGCTCAAGAGACAATTTCATCAAGGACCACCCTTAAATGATGTCTCATCTGCATTTTTCAATTTCAGCACAGACAAAAATAGATCAGTGGCCAGGCGTACACTGAAGTGACTCATGTTAAATGTCTAACACTCAGACAAGGACTTGTGTGAGGCGCAGGCCAACACATTTGTTAAACAAGTGCCTTTTATCCATAAGGTTCTCGTAGAAGGGGGAATAATGTTAATTACAACTCTGCTGCAAATTCTTATTAAGCGTAAAGTACATGTTTTCCTTGTGTACCTCTGCAGATAGGCCATTTTTGGTGTCTATACGTAGAAATGAGAATACAGAAATCCAGTCACTGCACAAATTTCCATGTGCAAACCTTGAAATTAACAACAGCAATGACAACACCACCAACAACAAGGCCAGTCTTTACATTTAATAACGGAACAAATTTGAATAATGTATTCAAGTGTGAATAACTGTAAGAAGGTTTTCTAAACGCCCCTGCTTGTTGCAATGTAGCATTTTCTTCTACTGTTGCTAATAGCATCTAAATGCAAATGCATAATGTGGGCACGTTTGAATGAACCACACTGGGATACAGTTACTACTTCAAGCGTGCCCCCCCCAAGCACTGACTATCCTTTCTTATGAATTGGGGTAGCTGGTTGAGTTTCTATTTCTTTCCCTCGCAGTTCTTTCCGTATCCAACTCACAAGCTGAAATCCCATAAGGTGATGGATGCAATGTATAAAGGCAGAAATCACTTTAAAATTACTGCAGTTGAGGTGTTAGAGTGGCTCATTTGTCGTTCTTTATTTTGTATTCTCTTGAGAAAGCTTATACTGTGGGCAACATCTCTGCACAGCCCCTCCATCCCTTAACAAAGGCAGCACTGGGTTTCTTACCATGATGCCCTCCCTCTCGGTTCTCCCATCCCTTTCTATCAGTGTCAACGTCAAGATAATCTCTTATTCCTGTTGCTCTTGGTCCTCAGTTCTTTCATGACCTTTTAGATTTAAATTGAGCCACAATGTGTTATGTTCAGTTGGCTGCTCTCTTTTTCCCCCTGCTGGTTTTGATTAAATATTTAGAGTGGCATAGCAAGAGGCTTCAAAGAGAGGCAATGAGTAAATGAAATATTATGTGCTGATTAATCAGTGCTGAGAAAAAAGGTGTAAAGGAAAAAGAGCTAGCTGTGGTTACCGAAAGCTGTGATGGGACAAAAAGGGGGGGGCAGTCAAATCCAAGCTTTCTACAACAGTTGCTTGAGACTAGGTTCACTGGGCATCAAAGCGAC
>OMLC01034830.1:0-11480 GCA_900302585.1 Regalecus glesne
CACACACACACACGTACGCGCGCGATGGCAGCTCAGTGGTACGTGCACTCGTGAAGAAATGATGAACAAGACATCGTGGATTCAATCCCACTGTGGGATATTGGAGAGGCCATCTGGCCTTGATACCTCAAGGTCCGTGTCCACCCCACATTATGGGGCCTGTAATTATGGACCTTTTTATATTTATACATACACACACATAGATATATGGGGTGGTATAGCTCAGTAGGCAGTATAGAGGAGGTCTAGTTATCTGAGATTAGTGGTTTGATCCCCAGCCCCTGCAGAAAGTGCGTCGAGCTATCCGAGCAAGACGCGAAATCCTCTATGGCTTCCCAAATTTAATCCATCCTATTGTATAGGATGGATTAAATGCAGAGAACAAACTATTCTATTCTATATAGACTCACATACATGTGAGACTGCTGTGCAAACGGGTCCCTGGAGCCAAATTCATTATCACAGCTTTTCAATTATATTTCAGTTGGTTCAGTTTTTGGTTACAATTTCTTATGATGACAATAAAAACACAGGTGAGCTTAGAGGACACATTTCATTGGTTTCATATTAACAAAGTAAACACATAGATCAAAAAGTTTATGAATTAGAAAATGATAGTGCCCATCACACTGTCCAAAACCTAAAACGGAAACTTCATTGAGCCAAGATAATTAACTTTAATACGGGCTCATATTTTGGGCATGAGCAGATTTTAGGCTAAAAGCAGGAACAAAATAGTAGATAATCGATTAACCAGACTTAGGAGGCTGGATGAATAGAGGACTTGATGTGGGCTTACTCTCAAATTCATGGACAACAAACTTCACTGGCTCTCCGCTTGTGGGTGTGTAGATGATCTCCACTTTTCCTGGACCAGGCACCACAAAGTCTGTGGCTTTGTACTGTGGGCAGCACATTGAGGGGAGGGTTAATTTCATGGCGAAACTAAGGAAGTTTTATATTGCAATAGACAACCCAAACCACTATTTTAGAATTGTGGAATCTTCCACTTAAAATACAATTTTAATAAATCAGAGGTCAAATAGTAATGGTCAGTAGAGTCATAAATAGCTGGGCTTGAAACAGCAATTTGTCATCATAATGTCTGTCAAGTGGTGGAACAAAGCAACAATGTCAACAGCCCAAAAAATGGAAAGGATACTGCTCAAAAAATAAAAAATAAAAACCATGCTTGTTAGATTTGAAAATTCCCCTGCATGATATGAAGTGTTCAGCAGCTAAATGACTAATCACCCATTTTATTTTTCTATGACCAAGCAACAATTGGGGCAAATGCCATGGGCTAGACTATGAATCAATGTTGTGATGTTGCTACAATTTCTACAGGTTATGTATGCAATCAGCAAGCCTACATTTTTGTGCAAAGGTCAATGAAATGTAATAAGTGACTGGGTCTCTCCTGAAAACAAAATCATGTGGGAGTCGACTGCTCTCTGAAGAGATTTAAACGCCAAGTCTAAAACAGTAAAATAAAGATAACTTCTTTATCACAAATACTATTGTATACATACATATAAAAAATATGGTTTGGGACAAAAACACAATACTAACTAAGCACACCCTCTGGCTTTCGCTTGGAATGAATAATATATATTTTTTTAAAGGTGGACATTTACAATGAGACTAAACAACGATAAATGAAAAACTTGACCCTACTCAAAACTAAACTGTAATTATCCAAGGTTCACATACTGTCTTAAGAGAAGAACACCTTAAAAATTAAATGATTATTTAAAATTTTCCATCCAACTAGTGACAGGGACAAAAATAGTAAGTGCATAATGTTGTCAGAATGTAGTAAAACTGTGATTTGTCATTACTCCAGTTATTCAGTTTGTACTTCCAAATTAGAATTATTTCTATTTTTATATGACGAGTTGATCCACTAATTCAATCTCTTCTTCTGTAGCTCATATTTTGTGTCCACATGTACACTCTGTGACCAACCAAACAAGATGGGACAGAAATAATCGATGAGTTACCTGGTCTCCGTGGGCATGCCTCCCAATAATGATGGGTTTTGTCCAGCCTGGCACTAGGCGGGGAATGTTCTTACAGATGATGGCCTCCCTGAACACTGTGCCTCCCAAGATATTACGGATGGTCCCGTTGGGTGAGCGCCACATCTGCTTCAGTTTGAACTCCTCCACACGCTTCTCATCTGGCGTGATGGTGGCACATTTTATGCCAACATTGTAGCGCCGCACCGCTTCTGCTGCCTCAACAGTAACTCTGTCATCAGTGGCATCACGGTTCTCCATTCCCAGGTCATAGCTGCACAGAGAGAAAAGTTAAGAAAAATTGATCAATTTGTTTTTGGTACAACGTGTTAGATTTTGCAGCACAATGCTTCCACTGGAGACAGTAAGCACTCCACATGTAATCATGACTAATACTTTATCAAGAGAGAAAGGTCCACTCTGCTAAACATGCACCAAAGCCAAAGTAGCAGGTGAGTTTTCGGAGGGAAAAATGTGAACTGAATTGAAGTTGGACTACCTCAAGCGTCACATTAAGCAGAAAAGTCATTTGAAAGTTGTTGGAATTGTACGAAGACTCAAGATGGGGATTGGTGCATTATTGTGGGAGAGCACAAAAGTCAGAGAGAAAAGGAATGAGCTGTCACACAAAACAAAATCCTACCCCCTGCAAGTAACCAATAATGAATGCTATCTGTCTATACTGTTTATAATGTACAGATTCCCTACCCTACCCTGTTTAATGCCGTCTAACTACATGTTGTTTCCTGGATGTGATGTCTCTGTACTGTGCTCTACACTGGCTGCTGTTGCACCGCAATTTCCCCCAGTGGGACTAATAAAGGAATATCTTATCTTATCTTATCTTAAAGTTAACATTGACAATATTTTACTTGCCATCAAAATGAATGCGTCAATGCTGTAAGTTCAACAAATCCATGATTACATGGCAAAGTATGCGAGTATACCAGAAAGCTGGCAAAGCAAAAACTATGCCTTTGAATTTGAGAACTCAATCAATAAGATAGTGCAGAATGAGACTATGTGCAGTGTTAAAAATGCACCCTGGCATACCCTGATAGTAGATGAGAGCACAGACATATCAGTACAGAAAATTCTAGTCATATATATTAAAAACAGGGAGGGAAATTATATTAACTATAAAACTGTGTTTGGTGGCATCATCCAGCTGACAGCATGCACTGCTCAGGATATTGAGCAGGCAGTTACTCAGTTTTACATGTAGAGAATGGTGATGCGGACCTCCGATGGGGCCTCAGTAATGCTAGGAAACCTCAAGAGAGTTGCGGCTTTGTTAAAGCGCCAAATACCACACCTAACTGAACAACATTGTGTGGCCAATAGAGAAGACTTGGGCATTGATGATGCCTGGCAAAAAATGTGTGTTGATTCGAGATGTGGAAACTTTTCTAAGAACTGTGTATTCCACTTTCTCTCTGTCAACTGTGAAGAGAGGTAAAATGGAGGACCTAACAAAGATTCTTGATGAAGATACATTGTCATTCAGGCCTCTGATCAAAGTGCGATGGTTTTCATGCCACCAAACTGTCAATGCTGTTCTGCGGAACTACACTTTGCTTAAAGAATTCTGCAGAAGAGAATTCACCGATAACAGAGATCCAGTGGCGAAGTACTGCTACCAAATGCTGAGTGATTCGAAGTTCAACGTTACTGTCACTGCTCTGCACCGTTTTGGATGAGCTAGCACAACTCTCCCTCACGTTACAGAGACGTAACCTGACTGTGATGGAAGGACACTGCTTTGCTAGAGCAAAAATTGAGAAGTTGCGTTCCCAATACTTGAAGGAGAAGGATGTGCAGTGGGGTGACCGTGTCAAAGAGGCAATGGGGACCTCATCTGCCGATGGCAGAAATACTGGTGAGATTACTCTTTTTATTAGTAAGCTCTGTGATCACATGGATGCTCGTTTTCCAGAGGGTGTATTAAAGGAGTGGTCTGCATTTGACATTGAAGCACTGAGCTCAGACATCAGTTTTGACTATGGATCAGCAGACATTACCACACTGGCAGAGAAGTATGAGGCCATTCTCCACCACCCACAGTCTATGGAGGCCATTAACAGTCAATATGCTGAATTCAAGTACATAATGAAGCAAAATGTTAAACAGGGGTCAATCACCACATTCTCAAATATGGTTGCAGCAGCATTTAGATGTGAGGAGCTCAAGGAGGTTCACAGCTTGTGGATATTTGTGCTACATGTCAAGCGTCCTGTACAGATTGTGAAAGAGGATTTAATTTAATTAATCATATCAAAACAGCATCCAGAAATCGTCTTGAAGTGGCACATTTGGACCAGCTGATGCACATAAAGTCAAAGCAAGAAGCACACGAAGCCATCAACCTGGACAAAGTGTACAACCATTGGAGAAGTGAGATGGTCAGATGTGAAAAATAAGGTAAAATTGAAGTCAGATTTGTGCATATTCTAGTCACATTTATTAAGATTTTTTTGTTTATGGATATTAATCATTAAATGCTCCACAGCTTGCACATCTGATGTTGATCACAGTTGTCCTAAGTGTGCTCAGGGAGCTTGTATGTATGCTCAGACACATGAAAAATTAGAGGGAACATTGATCAGAAGTCAATAATGAGTTCTTGGGTCTTGGCTGTATTAAGCAAAAGGGCATTATTTGTGCATAAACTTACAGCTGCGTCTACTTCAGAGCAGTTCTGGGTATCTTAATTGTTAGAGATGAGACCTATAATGGCTGTCATCTGTGTATCTTATTATCTTCATAGAACTGTATGTAGATATAAAATGGGTGGAATGACAAGAGAAGAGCAAAGGGGAGAGAACACAGCTCCTGTACTGAGGTTAAGAGAGTGCGGGGTTAAGTTATTAACCATCGCACTATGTGGCCTGTTACACAGGAAGCTCTGAGTACGGTAGCATACGCCTGGATCAATGTTTATACCCAAGAGTATGGTAAAGAGTTTTAGTAGATGGATGAAATTGAAGCCGGAATTTAAGTCTATGAACAGCATGCACGTGTTGGTGTTCAGTGATTACAGCTGTTGCAGGGCATGGTGGAGGGCTATACTAACTGCATCCTCAAACATTTCGTTGGCTCAACAGGCATATTGATATGGGTCAATACTTGAGAATGTGCACGATTTCAAATATGAGATAATGATACACGAATGCTTTTATGGCCATAGGTGTTAGTGCAATTGGTCTGTAATCATTGAGGCAGGTAATCTTTGAGGACTTTGGCAGCTAAGATAAACATCAAAGATACTTTGCTTCAAGCAGAAACTACTGTAGCTACGAAATATGTTGCAAGTTCCTCCCCTGATGGTAGTCCTTGGTGGCAGGGTGATTTGAGCATTTGCATTGCAATGAAGCCCTAGTACGTTTTCAGCAGGTATCTCAGGGTCACAAGCATTTTGCCCCTTAGCCTGTAGGCCTCACCTGAGTGGGGCAGCAAAGACCAAATAACCTTTCAACTGCAGAAGGTCTCCAACTGCAGGCTCTAATCAATCACAACCATCATTTTTAACATTTTATTTATGATGTTTTTGTCATTGAACACAGAATATATTTAGAATCATAATGGTGCAATATTGGGGCGGCATGGCTCAGTGGGTAGAGCGGTCGCCTGGCAACTGAAAGGCTGCGGGTTCGATCCCGGTCCTGCAGAGAAGCGTGTCGAGGTGTCCTTGAGCAAGACACTGTTTCCCTAACTGCTCTGCCCCATGATAGACTGGCGACCTATACAGGGTGTACCCTGCCTCTCGCCCAATGAGAACGGAGGTGGGCTCCAGTTCCCATGCGACCCGATTTCAGATAAGCGGTTCACAATGGATGGATGGATGGATGTTGCAATATTTTGAAGTCAAATTAGCAACAACAACAGAATATGTTACACAAGACAGACAGAGAAAAGGAAAGCCACAAAAACGTAACAAAAGACAGACACAAAAAAATGTCCCATATCATATAAAAGAGTCCCACATTTTGTAAAACTTAGAAACACAGCAGTTCAGAGTGCTTTTAATCTTTTCCAGCTTTATATTTAGCATGATATCCCTGATCCATTGATTGTTTGTTGGAGGATTTGAATCCTTCCACTTAAAAAGAATGGCACGTCTAGCTAATAAAGAGCAAAAGGTAATAAACCTCTGTAGGTAGGCTGGAAGACTAGACCCATTAGTACATGACACAGTGCCAAGAGGCCAATTTTAGGACAGGGTAGAATATTACAATTATAGGACCTGAAGATTGTGTCAAAAAGGAATTCCAGAAAGAGGTCAGTTTTGGACAAGACCATAACATGTGGTAGTTGGTGGCCGGGGCCTGTTTGCACCAGTCACATATAGTATTTATGTTTGGGAATAGTTTGGCTAGTTTAACTTTGGAATAGTGTAACCTATGTAAAACCTTGAACTGAATCAAGGCATGTCTTGAACAAATAGAGGATGAATGGATCCTTAGCAGAGCCATATCCCATTCTTCATCTGAAAGTAGGACCCCCATATCATTCTCCCTCCGTTTCCCACATCTGGTAACAGAGGGACTGAGTAGATCCATTATTGCTGAATAAATCATTGACACCTTATCTTTATTTAACAAATTGACCCTTAAGAGGAGGCCAAAACAGGAAAGAGTATGAGTACTAGGAAAATTAGAAAATGTCTTGTGTACCAAATCCCTGACTAGCAGAGGAGAGTAGCAGAAGAAGTGAGTATCAGACAGTTCATATTTTGTGGATAGTTGTTCAAGACTCACACAAGTATTATCAATATATAAGTCACTAATGCTATGAATACCTTTATCATGCCAGGTCTGGAAGCCTCAACCACAGCCATCTTGACCTGGTCTCAGCTGCCATGGCCATCTCTCAGATGGCTTGCCTAAGTTGTTTGGATTCCAAACTCATCTTCTGTAGGATATAGTGTACTGATGTTGCTGGGAAACCACAGCTGTTAACTTCAATGGGAAATAGGGCTGCGCACCATCCTTTAACAAGAGCTTCATCAATCAAATCCTGGCACTTGGCCCTCTTCTGTTGGCGAGAAATGGCTATCCTCTCTTCCTAAGGCATTGAGTTCGCTGCTAAGCTGGTTTTTGTACTCCTTGATAGAAAAACCATGTCTGGTCAGAGCGAGGTTGCTAGCACCTCTTCTGGACAGACAAGTCACTTCTTCAAGTCAACTTACATCTCCCAGTAAGATGTCCAATGCGAAATGGAGAACAAATTCTTAGCATTTGCGCTTGCCCAGGAAACCTTTGGAAATGGACAACTTGGGGTGGTAGCACCTAGTTTTTATTGACCGTGACGCTCTTAAGGTCTGTCCATTTGGCTATCTGTAAGGACTTCGTCATCCCTCCAATTGTATTGGCCTTCTCTTAGTAAATTGTTAATGTTAGATGGTAAATGGACTAGTTTTTATGTAAGACTGTTATAGTCTAATGACCACTCAAAGTTCTTTACAATGAATGCCTTGGGACATCTAGTCAATATATGATTCAGGGTCCAAAGGGTTACTCCACACTGCTTGCAGGATGGGTCATCTTCCTTGCCCCTGATTTTTTGATTGTTTGGAATTGGCAGGACATCCCCCACAAAGCGCAGAAGGAAGGTTAACTTGCCCTGGTCAGTATCGGAGTTCCTTATAGGACATTGATCGTTCAAGTGCATGGTCACACTGCATCCGTCGTCCCTGGCAAGCAAACTCTACCACTCGTATGTGGCATTCTTCTTCTGCTGCCTCTCAGACTCTCTGCACTACAAATTCTCTCATGTCTTTAGCATTGGCCTTACTCCATCTCTTGTCATTGGAATTTCCAACATAGCCTTCCTCGACAGACCACCCCAACAATCTCCTGATGTTTCCAGTATCTTTCGGCTTCCTTCACTGCTTCCTAAGGCTTCCACTTCCTGCCACACTCAATGATCTTGTTAGCCTGTCTGACTTTCTCATTCTCCGAGAGTAGCAATGAACTGACTGCTCTTGTCATGGTGGCTTTGAATTCTTCCACCACTAATGAGACTGGTAGACAGAGCTTGGAGGTCTTGCTATACCGGTTGACCAACCATAAAGTTGGAAGTTAAAGCCCTGTGTACATTGACCTAGAGAAGAGTTAAATAAGGTGGAAAATATTCTAAGTGTGAAATAATATAAATGTCCTGTGTGTGTCTACTTGTGTAATTGCATATGAAAGCTGGGGGTGGGGGTACAAGAAAAATAGACCACTTGTAAACCCAATGAAAAAGACACAAAGCCCATAAAGAGACATTCTTTAGCCTTCTGCCCCCACCCACTATCCCTCAAGGCCTTAGCAGCACTACAATGATTTATTTTATTCTTCTCTTGCTCTTCATTATAACACCTTCAAATCACGCCTTAAGTGAGAGAAGTCTTCAAAATCTGTAAATGATAATAATCAAATTGATTTTACAGTAACTGAAGTGCCTCTGTAACCCAAGGGTTACAGCACATGCCACATGGCTGCAACTGTCACCGGATCCATTTCAGCCGATGACCTTTGTATTCTCTCTCTCGCAAAAATACAGCAACTACTGCTGTTCCACCGAAGTTCATCAGTAAAATGATGTGTGAAGTTGTCATACACAATTAGCTAGATCGACAAATACTGGAACTTCTTAAAATATACTCGTAAAAAGGAGTGGAATTATCTCTTCTAATATAAAAAAATACCTGAAAATGAGACCTGGCTTAATTTTTATTCATCCTCGAGTACACTTTCTGGTGCAACCTCAAGTATTGTGCAAAAAGGCACCTCAACCTTTCACCTACTTCCTCCTGCCCCACCCCAAAGAACAAGTACATCTCCACTGGCCCCACAATATAGATAGACGATACACAATAAGGCTATATAAGAACAAGTCAATTTACCATTTACCGTAACATAACAACACATTTGAGTCAAAGTCTTGGAGACATATATTAGCAATCTGAAATAACAAGTGTGTGCAAGTGTTAAGAGAAATATTATAACATAATATGCACAGCATGCCAACATTACCAAAATGCAAGTCAAAGTCCAATGATTGCAGACTATCCACAGTGTGAATGTCTTAGAATGAAAAGTGGGCAGATCAATGGGTCACAACTTACATGCAAAAGGTCATGTGAATAACCTCCAACTCAAAACAATGCACACAGTGGATACAAGAAGTCTAAAACGTTTGCCTTTATGATGATGCAAAAAAGGTAAACCCTATCATTCCAAGTAATCCTCTAATGAGAGGTATTAAATAACTTAGATAAAGTAACATCTACTCTCCACAATAACTTGGAAGTCATGCCTCAAGCGATTCTGCCTGATCTAGCCATTATTTCATAGTTTAACCTTGTTATCTTATCACTAAATAAAGAGAACCAATTATATGTGAGGAATTTACATAATGTAGCAAGTAACGTGCAACTACAAACTGGAACCAGTCATGTGGGAACAAGATGAAAAATGCCATTTGATGAGACCTCTCATGGTTAGGGCCATGAGTGACTACTAGAGAGCCACAGAAAAGAATCCAAACAATCTAAGCAGTAGTATACCTGATATTGTCAAGAGGCATTCTGCACCATACTCTTTGTGCATGATGAAACCAACCCAACAAAAAATACCAGACCTGCAGCTATTTTGCTGGGGATTTTAGACACAGAACAAGTTCCTATTGTTCCTGTGAATGCAATTCCCCACATTACCTATTTTGTCATCACATGCATCCACATGCATGCATATGCATGCTCTTAACTAGTTGTGCAGAATCAGTAGCTACCCAATCAACACTGCAGGTATATTTGAATTAAGGAAATAAATTACTTTTGAATATCCTAGATATGATCAAGATGGTGGCATAGCCCAAGAAGTAGTCCTCTAGTAATTGGAAGATTGGTCGTTTGATCTCCACCCCCTGCAGAAAGCATTTCAAAGTGTCTTTGAGCCAGACATTGAACCCTCTAATTGGTCCCCGGGCACTACATCTGCTCACTGCTCCTTTACAATAGCAAGAGTTAAATGTGGATAACAAATTGTTTTGCATTTATCTTTAATGATAAATAAAGTTTCTAGAGAAAAATTGATAATGGGGCGCTGTAGCTGCCCAATGCTTCTATATGAGAGATGTGTGGTATACCATTGAGCTACCGTAGGCCCTTATACAGTAGCATAGGTAAAATGCAGATGACAAATTTCATTGTATGAACATAATGACCAAATTAAGTGGCTTACCTTTCCTTTTCAAATAGGGTCTCCATAACACTGTGCATATTCACCAACATTGTCATACTTGTAGGTTTGCCCAGCAGAACCTCCATCCATCACCAGTTAGCCAGACAGAATAAAGGACATGGGGCTTTATTTGAAATTAAGAGGGTCCCTCGCTGTTAGCCATGTAGAGCTCTGCAGTATAACCTTTGTATAAATTTCACTTTCAAACATGTCCTGTTATTTTGACATTTTTTGTGGGAAAGCATGAGGCAGAGTTGGTAGAATTGAAGAAAGTGGAGAATTTTTAATATGCTTCCAAAACTAAGTAAAGTGGAATATTCAGTTGGTTTCCCATAGGGAGCCATCACCTGTGCAGGTCCAGCTCCAGGTAGGGGAAAATGAGTTTGTGCTTAATGAGTTCCCAGATGATTCTGGTCATCTCATCTCCCTGCATCTCCACCACAGAACCCGCCTTGATCTTCTGAGACATCTTAGAGCCTAGATAGATAGATGGATTGAGAGAGAGTTAAAATTGAAATGAAAGGTACATTTTATTTGTCATGATAATTTCCCATGTTGTGGGGATGAAGATATTTAGATGGAGCTCGGGGGATTGAGGCCAGAGGCCCTTCCTGTCTCCCTGTGGTGGGTTCAAACATGCAGCCTCTTGGTTGTCAGTTCCTGAAGTACTACCACTGAACTACTGCAGCCCTCAGTCAAAAGTTTAACTACTCAATAATTAAGACAACTGAAGAAAAACTATCCAACATTTAAGCAACACTGAATGAAGATATTGTTGCAATTTAAATAAGGAGAAAATAGTTCCGAATGAACGGATTTCAGTCAAATCATGAATCAAAAATGAGCAGACCAGTAACAGCATTGTTCTCTCTTTAATCCCTGAACCTGGCTCAAATTATCAGCTAATGTTTCACGTTTAATGGCACATAATCAATTTTGGGATAGCATAGCTCAGTGGGTAGAGTGGTCATCTGGCAATCAGACGATTACAGGTTTGATCCCCGGCCCTGTAGAAAACATGTCAAGGTCCTTGAGCAAGACACTGAACCCCTGCTCTGAACCCCTGCTCTCTGAGCACCATATGGTGGGAGCTCACAGCTCCTATAAAAAGGATGGGTTAGAATACAGAGAAACCAAATTTCCCCTTGTGGGACTGATAAGGGAATCGATTTATTTATTTTAAATAGGTGTAGTATGTGCAGTGCTCTACATGTTTTGTACCAATGGAGAA
>OMLC01034835.1:4287-24631 GCA_900302585.1 Regalecus glesne
TCCACTTGATACCATTCAGTATATCATTTGAATATTCAATAAGATATCTGTATGCAATTTTAGCTTTTGTTCCCCATGCCTCTGTCCTACTTTCCACTTTGCTGCCATAACACTGCAAATTCCCCCTCCTCGTGGGACTAATCTTATCTTATCTTAAAGTTTCGTCTTTCCTGTCCATGGCTGACACAAAGAGTCTAATACATGCTGCCGTTTCAATGCAATGTTGTCTACACAGGTCTGCTATGTGCTTGTTGTAAATGTCTTCAGACGGTTCAAAATGCTGCAGCCAGAATCCTAACTAAAACTAGAAAATGTGCCCATATCACCCTAATTCTTGACTTTCTCCAATGGCTTCCTATCAACATTAGATCAAGACTTCAAGGTTCTTCTGCCCATTTAGGATTTCCTAAATGGGCTTACCCAGGCCACACTCTTGTGGAATAACCTGCTTTCTGTCGTCGGACAATCATAGTCTGTTGAGTCCTTGGAATCCAAACTTAGAACTCGTCTTTTTACCTTAATCTACCATCAGTTGCCGTTAAATTGAGTCCTTGACATTCTGCACTGCATGGAGGGGGGTTTGTCTTAATGAATCTATCAAGCACTGTTCTGCTAACGAGATTATGGAATAGATTATTGCAAATGGTTGTCTTCTCTCTCACATCTTTTCCCTCTCTGAAGGATGTCTTGAGCTTCTTTCCCTTTATATGTGAATGGTGTGATTTGAGTCCCTCCTGTGATCATGTGGAGTCTGTCCTCCTCCAGGTCTTCATGGGGATGATGGTCGCCACCTGGACACTGCTTGGCATCCTCCTCCTCATTTTTTCATACATCTTATAAATCCATCAAATTTTGCTATCCTGTTTCAATGTTGCACCATTCTCACTCCGATGTGTAACCAACATCTTTTCCTGTCTCTTCTTCTGTGTCTGTGACTATCAGACCTATCAGGTCTATGTGGTGATGATGGTCGTTTGGTTAAGGTCCTTGTCTGTTCCAGTTGTATCCGGAGACTGCTCGGCACCCCCCCCCCCCCCCCTCATCCGATTCTTCAAATATATTATAGTTCCATTATAATTCCGTTATCCTCTTTCAATGTTGTATTCTGTGAAATTGTGCTTTTTTTTCCCGTATACACAACATCCATTGCACATCTGTGCGTCTCCGGAGAGAGAGCCCTCGTATCTTGCTCTCCCAGAGGTTTCTTCTCATTTATTTCTTCCTGTTAAATGGATTTTTAAGGGAGTTGTTCCTTATCCGATGTGATGGTCTAAGGACACGATGTCGCATTGTTGTACAGCCCACTGAGGCTATTTTATAATCTGTGATATTAGGCTACACAAATAAAATGGATTTGACTTGTTCCTGCTGTTGCTCTGGTTCATGGGGGAAATGAATTTTAAAAAGTGAAAGTGACGTATAGATTGCAAATGGGTCTAACTTGTTTTGTGGTACCACATTTAATCTATCCATCAATTGGGAATTCCGATTCCAAGTCTACCTAGTTTTTCTTCCCGTTAAAGTTTATTCTTTAGGGAGTTCCTTAGCTGATGTGATGGTCTAAGGACAGGATACTGTAGGGCTATAATGCCCACAGAGACAAATTTGTAATTTGTGATAACGGTCCATACAGATGAAACTGACATGACAATCAAGATGTTGTGATGTTATACCTCTGTGACGAGGAGAAAAAGACTGGACAAAAACAAGGAAACGTAACTCCAACCTAACCCTGACCTCAAATGGATTGCATTTATATAGTGGTTGTCCGGACGCAATAGCCACTCAAGAAGCTTTACAGTCAATGAATGCCTCATATTCACCGCGGTGGCTCAGTGGGTAGAGCTCACACCTGGGACTCAGGCGTTGTGGGTTCATATGCCGCCATGTAGCTCAGTAGATGTGAGGCCTTCAGTGTAAAGGGCTTTGAGTGGTCATTAGACTAGAAAAGCTCTATATAAGAACAAGTCCATTTACCCACAAGGTGCCAACCAGCTCATTAAGAACAACTAGTGGTTTGGTGAGTGGCTGCTAGACTAGAAAAGCACAACATCAAATAGATCCATTTACAATTTTGCTCAAGCAAGACCTCAACATTTCTACATGGAGGAACCTAGAATCTAATAAGCAGCCTCCAGTTACCAGACCGTCTGCTCTACCTCTGAGCTAATACAGCCCTTACCCTAACCTTAACTGATAGCCAACCCATACAAATGAGAGGTCCGATTTACACGTCACAATTAGTCCCCACGCTGTGGGGGTGGACACAGACTTAGATGGAGCTTGGGGGATTAAGGCTGGATGCCCTCCCTTGATGTCCCGTGGTGAACTTGAACCCGCTGCCTCTGGCTGATCAGTTCCTGAAGCGAGCATGCTAACCACTGAGCTAACTGTACCAAGAGCAAATAAATAACTTCAAATAATGTATTTCACACACAAACACACACCACAGCATTTTGTATCTGTATTAGAAAGAATATCCAAAATCAGATCTATTTCTCAATATTTGATTATTCCAGACAGGAAATAAGATGGCTGCATACCATCTCTTACGGATGTGTATTCTTTCATCTAATGAAACCTTGAACACTTCCTTTTGGAAAATGAATCTAAAACATTGATACTGATGAAAAAAACATGTCGATTTCAGCACACCGTCTCTATATATTTGTTCATTATTGCTCAACCTCTCTAATGCATCGGAGAGGTGCAATTTCAGGTGTGAATAAGACTATTTGCTGCTGTCTTTTTGTACTAACCAGCGATATACAGAATAAATTACACTTCAAAAGGATTTTCCCTCATGCCACACAATCTGCTGGATACGGCTATGTCTTCAAATCACCACTAGTGGTCATCAACACCCCATGAGGTCTTCTACTGCCTGCTATGTGATCAGCAGGTGGCATATGGCGTTTATCCGAGAGGCCGTGAGCTGTGCCATTCAGGCCACAACCCAGCAGGAGAGACGTGGACTATCACACCGGGTGACTGCTTTCTCACCCTTGGCTCATCTCTGCTTCAGGGCCTGATGCTCTCCTGAGGGCCGTAGACAGTAAATGTCTTAGTGCCACTCAGAGCAGATCAACACACTTACAGGTCGGGTGTTAATGAGAGCACCTAGGCGTTTTCCTCTGAGGTTGACAAAGGCCAGGTGGAGGGAGGGGAGGCAAGCATCGAAGGTAAAGGTAGCTAAGTGGAGATGTTCTCAGTACCTGTATAGTCCAATAAAACTTGTCCAGCTGAAGCTGCACCTGCATTCCTGTCCTGAGGCCTCCAACACAGGTAAGATTTTTGTTTTGTTCTCTTCCAAGTATTGAATTCTTAAAACACAAGCGTGCAATTGAGTGCAATGAATGTAGAATCGCATTTGCTGATTCTGAGCATAACTCAGCTCACTGAATGTGCCAAGGATAGCCTGGAACACAGCCAACAGGGATAAAGAGGCAGCAAGCCAGAATACTCTGCCAAAGTTGTAATGCCTGGCACAGGTGCATTGTTAAAGGAACTGTTAAACTGATTCATTTTTCATCAAGTACATTTCAAGATGTCCACAGACACTCTATATAACTTCTAAACTACTGCTTGCCTTTAACCTTGAGAATGAGTGCCAAAATTTAAGCTCAGAATTGAAATCTACCCCAAGCAGGAATCAACAGTATTTTGTCTCTAGGCTCACTCCTAGAGATGCAAGACTCTTAATGTTTCTATTGAGTGCTACTGCTACACCCGTTGACAGTGAACAGCAGGCTAAATTTGCTAATTTGCAAATGTTATTCATGATTGTGATATTTTACATAGTCATATTTCTTAGTTCATATCAGTCAGTACAACAGAAATTGCGTAAAATTAGGGGGTCGGGGCAAACTTGAGGGTTAATTTAATCACGAATACTGTTCAAGGGTGGACTTTGCCTCATCATTACTAATCGTCTATTTGGGCATACCTTTTATTAAATTGTAGTGAGATTTGTAGGACATTACAAAGAAACACTGCCTGGAAGCCAAGCTAGAAGACGCCACTTTCTAGATGGCATGCATAGACTGATCTTTCACTGTATCCACCTTTGAGTCAGATATCATCACATTGTGTTTCCAAAGACCATGTTTCACCAGGGTTTTTCATCCTGGCCTTTGATATGGAATGAAAGACTGAAGTATTCTATTTCCCCCCTCACTTACTTCAAAGGCCTCATTTGGCATTATGGAAGCACGGTAAGTATCAGTCTTATCTGTGTGTGATAGGAGGAATGAGGCTTCATGCTGATTCTGGGATGTCTGATTTGGCATTTTGTTGTAGGCTCATGATGACTCAACGGATTTTATAACAGTAAATGGCATTGTTCTATCCATCCCCACCCACCACCAGTCTCCTTCCCCAGTGTTACCATTAAGTAGGTTCGTTCATCTACTCTGTTTCTTTTAAAGCTCAGATAAAAAAATAAATAAATCTGATGTCCCCTTGTTTATCCATTGTGCTCTCCAAGAGGTCTCTATCCTATGGCCCGGATACCATGGGCTGTATCCATGCTGTTACTGCTGGTTCTGTCCTACCAAGGAGTGGTCTCCACCCCGACCCAGCACTTGTGTGGCTCCCACCTGGTGGATGCTCTGTACTTTGTGTGTGGTGAAAGGGGCTTCTTCTACAATCCAAACCGAACAATTCACAAGAGAGACCTGCAGCCCTTGCTTGGTAAGACTACATCAGCACTACAACTGGTCAGCAATAGGGAGCAAAGTTTAACAGACTTTTACCACAAAACAAATTCTACTTGTTCTCTTGTTTGTGACAGCTCGAACAGCAGCTGTGACTTTGCCACAAGATCTTGCTCTGGCTGTGCATTTATGTAACATCAACCCACTGTGTTCAAAAATCTGATTCAACTTGATGAGAATAGCAATTTGGATGTTAGCCGGAGGAAAAATGTTTCGAGAGAGTATGCTAGAAAACTTAAATCTATCAATTTGTCCGGCCCATCATTAGTGTGCAGTCTTTTTCTGGCCTTCTTTGAAGTCTATCACAGGGCAATTCTTTTTATATGGAAACCATTTCAAAATTTACTGTGACCAAAGCAACTGTACGAGTTAATCCTTAAATGCCCCATTACATTAACATATTTATCATATTTATCCACTGTTGAAACAACCTCAAAAGATTCTAACGATATTGTAAACTTAACTTCAGAGGTGAGGCTATGATATGCCCCCCCGCTGGATCACTCTCACAGTGGAGACTTAAACAAGACTAAACGGATTGGGGAGATCAGATTACATAGCCATTAAGTCTCCATTAAACTGAACGGTCTAAATAGTAGTTTGGGGAACTGAAGGTATGCATTGCAGCGGACTTAAACAAGTCTATACAAAATGTCTCGTCTTCACAAAGGGATCCTGTCGAAAAGGACCAGACAGGAGAAACGTCTATGGACGGATGTGTCTGGCCATGAAGAGCCCAAGGTGAAAAGAGGCATTGTGGAGCAGTGCTGCCATAAGCCCTGCAGTATTTACCACCTGGAGAGCTACTGTGACTGACTTGCTACTCCAGATATCACCACTAATGGCCAGGTAGAATGTTCTTGAAGGCAATCAATAGCTGAATATTTGCTGGCAATGTCTTTCCTTAATCACACTAAAGGAAATAAAATGGCTTGACCAATAACCTGATGTTGTCTGTGAGAAAAACAGAAATTGTGGGGTTTTTTTGTTATTGTTTTTTTGTTCCAAGGAGCTGGTGTAAAATATAATGGGTTGTAAACGGTTATCCCAGTCCATTTTTGGCTGCAGTCCTAGAGTGCTCTCTACTGGCTGTGGAAGGGCATCACCAAGATTGGAATGACATTCAACTGTATAGAGCTATTAGTAGAAACAAACATAACAAAAACAACCCCTTTGAAATAAGTACCATCAATACACATTTGATTTTTAAAATGAGTGTCCAAACCAGTCTTTATTTACAAATAAAAAACAAAAAAGGTCCCAATTTAACATATACAGTTCAAATCAGTTCAAGTCAAGGTCGTGTGAACTGTGAACGTACTGTGAACAAGTGTATCAACAATTGTATGGGAGGAAGATTAGCAAAAATATCAGTAGTTAATAATAATAATAATAATAAAATGACTGAGGGAAAAACACCAAATCCTTACAAATGGAGATATGTTAGCTCAGCACAGATAAGATACCAATTCTCATCCAGCAGAGGAATCCAGACACACCTAATGGTTTCCTGACAAATGAAAGACAAAACTAAATATAAGGCTTTAACACAATTATATATGACTACAATCATGTACAAAGGAAAAAAACTATATGGCTGGTTGAATTCTAGATAATTTTCCCAGTGCAATCTCTCGGGGCACTGTTTCAATATAGGTGCAGTGCATTGTGTGGTCAGTTCCGTACTCACCCTCTTGGAGGGCAGCTGGAGTCTGCGGCTGCCTGTTCTCTTTGGAGTCATGTTGGTAGGCCTTGTTGACATCAAACCTGTGGTGAGGTGTTCCCGGAAGCTTCAACTTCAGCTGCTCTATGTCTTTCTTTTGACGGCTCACCTGGGATTGTAACTTTGACAGTTCCTGTAAGAATACACAGTAAATAAATGAAAACAAATCCAAGGCAACTTTCAAGAGAAAATACTTTTTGAGAAAATAAGTATCGACAGTTAACAGCTCATATGTCTAGAGCCTGAAAGAAATCCTGGTACTGGCATCAATTTCCTAGAGGGCAATCATGCCATTTAATGGGTGACTTGAAACTAGATGGTTCTTGCATCTCACCTGTTTGAGGGCAATGTTTTCTTTTTTCAGCTTCACCACATGTTTGATCTTCTGTTTCTGGTTCTGATGGCCCAGGAGACGGCTGTAGGCATCAGCCAACCTGTTCATCTCCTCCTGGTTTGCCCCATTCTCATTGAGCAGTGCTTCTCGCTCTGCTGCAAACCCATTGAGCTGATCCTGTTGCCACACATCAAAATTAACAAAAAACAGCTAATCCAATCAGGACAGAAGGATTAGAAACTTGTGTATATGCTCATATAAAACAAAAACAAAAATCCATGATAGTGGACCATGACAACTTCAGACATTAAAAAGGAAGAGTTGTGAAAACAATTTACCTGAAAGGGCTTGACTTTAGCAAACAGCTCCTCATACTGTCTCTTCCAGTGTTCAGTCTCTGAACTTTAATTGTGGAGTAAAGAGCAAATGAGGTAAATTAAAAAAATTATGTCTCTTCTTAAAAAGATCTAAAAAAAAAAGAATCACCTTCAAGTTCCAATCATGATCTAAAAAATAATCCTCGTGTTATTCTTCATATATCTTATAAATGCCATTCATTGCCTTATCCTCTTTCATCGTTTTATTTAGAAAATTGTGAACACAATATCTACTACATAAAGATATGTCTGTCTTGGGATAAAGATCTCCCCCTCTTGCAATCCCAGATTTTTTTCTTCTTTTTGCTCCCCGTTAAAAGGTTTTTAGGGAGTTGTTCCTTATTCGATGCAAGGCTCTGAGGATGTTATAAGGATGTATTCCTGTAAAGCCCACTGAGCTAAGCTTTTAATTTGTGATAATGGGCTATATGGATAAAATTGACTTGACATAGTGATTTTTGCCCTTTTTTCTTACCTTTTTTCCTTTACTTCCATTAGTCTTCTTTCAAGCTCCTGTCTTTGTTCCTCCATCTCCCACTGCAGGGTGACTTTCTCCTGAGCCAACACATCTACTTGCTCCTGCAGAGCCTTTTTGTCATGTTCTTGTTCCCCCATCTCCCGATGAAGAACCATCCTCTCCCCCTCCAAAACCTGCAAATAGACATGCTGTTGTTTAATTCCCTCCAGTTCAGTATGAAGTTTTTGTCTGTTGTCCTCTGCAGTTTTCATCTGATTCTGAAGAGCTAGCTTGTCTTGGTTAGTAAGTTCTATTTGAGAAATGAGGGTCCTCATTTCCTCCTCTGTGTTCTCTATGTAGGTCTGGAGGCTTAACACCTTTGCCTTGCCCAGCGGAAATGCTTTCCTTTCTACCTCCACTTCTCTCTGCATCTTAACTCTCTCTTCCTTTTCTTGCAGAATTTGTTTCAATGTCTCCTCTTCCTCTTCAATGGGTCTATCCAGCTGCCTCTGGGGCTCTTCTTTCTCATGCTGGAGTTGGGAAACAAACTGGCCTCGTAGTTCCTCTAATCTTTCAAGTGCCTCCTCTTTTTCTCGTCTGTGCAGCTTTACCTCCTCCTGTAGTTGATTGATCATGGCCGTATGGCTTCCTTCCAAGACTTTAATCTCCTCATCTTTCTGAGTGAGGCTAGTCTGCAACTTGAGGAGCATTCTAGAGAACCAGAGATTGAGAGAGAGAAAAAAAATGAGTAAGAGGGTGGTACTAATTCCAACAGACATAATATTCAAGAGTGAGAAGCACAAAAAAGGCGAATCAGTTTGACTGGATGAGAAGTTTCGTGAACTGATTCACCTTTTTTGCGATTCCCTTACCTGGTTAGTGAGCATGCATCAGGACGTCAACTGAGAAGCCTACCGTGAATACTCCTCTCTCGCTTTCTCTTGTTCCTGCTGGGCAGCGATGAATCTTTCCTGATGGTCAACCAACTCCCCCTTCAACCCTTTCATTTCGTCCTCGTGCTGCTGAATAACTCCTTTCATTTCTTCTTTCAACTGCTGGCTCACACTCTCCACCTTAGCCTCCATTTCACTCCCTCTCCCTTCTGCAACCCTCAGGGCCTGTTTGGTGCTGAAATTGGCATCATCACTCTTTTATGCTCATACATTTATTTGTTTTCACTGCATGAGCAAAGCAATGTATTTAAATTAAATGTACTTAATGCAAATGACCTCCCTTTCTTAAAACAACTATTGACAACTCACTGCTAACCTTTCAAGCTCTGTAGCAAGCTCTGCATGCTCCTCCTCAAGTTTTCTTATAGTTGCCAGGTGGTTTCCCACTGCTGCTACCTCATTGCTGTAACGAAGACAACAAACATGTAAGTAATAATGCTTCAGTTTGTACCAATCGTTACTACTTCCCCAGCACACACAACTTCTCATCTCACAGAATCACTCTATATCTATTCCTGACGTTTTATATCTTTTCCCCCATAACTGTGTAAATTCTTGAATATAGGGTGATTCTATTAATTTAGAAATCAAACCTGACATAACTTAGAGAGGTCCGTTTTCTGTGTCACAATTAGTCTTCATGTTGTGGGGGTGGAGATGAATTTAGATGGAGCTTGGGGGATTAAGGCCATATGTCCTTCCTGACACCCCACTTTGAGCCTGCTGCCTCTGGCTAATCAGTTACTGAAATGCATGCTCTACCCCTGAGCTCACTGACTGATGTAGCTTAGATCCACAACACACATTCTAATTTTATTATAACTTGTATAGCTTCTGTCTGGATGACCTAGCCGTCACAATCTTATGTGTTTCTGTTTCTTAATTTTGGAGGGGGCAGCATTTTTAGGGAACATCTCAAGATACACAAAAAAATTGAATCAGCTCATCTAGATACAATGTTAAATACAAGAAACATGTCATCTCTCATACAAGTGACATCTTTAGTCTAAGCAGACTGCAGGTATCCCCATCTTTCTCATCCTGACAAAATAGTTGCATAAAAACCAACACCAATGATGGTGTTACATGCAAACCAACCATTCACTAGAGTTTCAATATAAAACAAAATAATACTGATCTTGCCAACTCCACTTTCAATGTGTATTAGGTTACTCACCTGTCCAGGAATGTCCTGGCCTCACTTAACTTTTTCCTCAGCTCTTCATTTTCCTGCTGCAGGCCTTGAAGGGTCTCCTGGGTCTTCCCCTCTAGCTCCTGCTTTCTCTGGTCTTGCTCTTCAATGGCACCCAGCTCCCCCAATACTTCCTCCATCTCATCCTTCAGCTGGTTCAATTGCTCTTCATAGTCCTCCCTCTCCCGTTTCAGCAACACTGACAAGGAGTCCCCCAGAGCCTACAGAAATAAGGAGATAATATGAGGGTTAGATTGAGTAAAAGCTTAGATGCCTGGGATATACAGAGAAACAAGTGCACCATGTACAACAAAGCTACGTGTAACCTTCTCTTTCTGCAATTCTTCAATAAGTGCTTCATGGTCCTGCTGAAGCTGGATCTGTTTCTTTTTCTCTTCCCTCTTAAAATTTTCATGAGAATTCAGCTCTTCCTTTAACTCCACGATTCTTCTAAAGCCTTCCTCCTGAGTTTTACCTGCAAACAAAAGAAAATTAGAACCTCAAATTGATTTCAACACAAATCCGCATACTCGGAAGAGGACTTATGTGGGCATACTTCTCTCTTCCTCGACAATTAGGCATCTCTCTTCAAGTTGAGCCACTCTCTCATCCAGCTCTTGCTCTGTCCTCCTCAGGACCTCCCTCATCCGAGCCAGCTCCACCTCCTTTTGACGCACTGCACACTGGGAGTCCTGAACATCATGGCTGGAATGCTTTATCTGCTCCTCTCTCTCACTCAATATTTTTAGGGTAGTCTTCAAATCCAGTTCTGAGTTCTCTAGTCTGTTCTCCATCTCTTGCAAAGCCATGTGAGATGCCTGCAGTTCTTGCTGGTATTTCTCTGACTGCTCCTCCTTTTGCCTCAGGACATCTTGGGAGTGCTTTAACTCAGCAGTGCACTGCTGTATTTCTTTCTCTAGTTGACTGTGGAGAAATGACAAGTGAGTTTCATAGAAGCAGGGATCTTAGTGCAGTTACCACAAGGCTTTTGCTAACCTGACTTTCTCCTGCTGAGAATCTGCCATAGTGTGCTCAAACTCGGTTGCCTCTCGTAGCTTCAAGCGTAGATCCTAGAGAAGAATCTATTAAGTTATCTTTCACAAAGTATAATTGAAGTGAATAAATAAAATTCCAAAAATACTAGAGATATTTAATGTCATAATTTCACCTGTATCTCATCGTTGGCATTGTCTAAGTAATGCTGCAAAACTTTGATCTCCTTTTTCATTTCATGAATCCCACCTGGAAACAACAAAAGCATAAGGACAGAAGTATATGCAAGCAAACCAACACACACTAGCAAGAATAAACAGTACTCACCATGAAGCTCATTTATCTCAAGCATAAGCTCTTCATTCTGTGTTTTGGTCACCTGGTGCATCTCCTCTTTAAATGAAAAAAAAAGATTAGCCCTCAGGGCTCAATCTATCAAACAAACTTCTCTCCATAGTAACAATTTCTACCGGATATAAATCTTACCCAAGTCTTTGTTCCTGTCCTGAAGAGATGTTAGGGTAGCCTTGGCAGCTTTTAGTTCTGTTTCCAACACGTTCAGTTGGCCTTCGGAATTAATATGCAGAAAACTTAACTCCTGAGACAAAAAAATAGACATACAAAGCAATTTATGCATGACTTTTTTTAATTGCAATTGACAAATATTATTGTAATATAAAAAAAAATGAATTCGTTAATCTGGACACATTTAGTGGGAGAAATGTTTCATCCCTCATCAAAGTGACTTCTTTAGTCTAAACTGACTTGAGGTATGCCCATCTTTATAACAAATGTAGTTGCACAATGACTGACACCAATGATGAGTACATATGCAAATTGGCCATTTAATAGAGAAAGGGTATATGGCTCCTACCTTATTTTTGACATCCAACTGATTTCTTGCCTCCATAAGTTCCATTGTGAGAGAGCATATCCTCTTTTTTGTAGTGTCAGTAGAAACCTAAGAAAAGCATTTATTCAGTTACAATATCCCTGGCACATTAAGTCACTGAAAATTTCAAAGGAACTATACATATCATCAAGATGCTATTGATTTATAATATCATGAGTATCCAGAGATGAACAATGTAGGCAAAATATACCTTGTTTTTGAGAAACTCATTAATTTTCTTGAGCTCGGCCAACTGTCTTTCAAGGGTGGTGACATTGGCAGAGAGGCCAGTCTTCTCCCTGACTGCTACCAGCAACTTTGCTTCTAATTTCTTCAGTTCTTCCTCCAGACCCAGCAAGCGTCTATCCTGCTCTCCTCGCTGCTGCACAAGTGACCTTATCTAGAAGTAAAGAATGCCAAGCTCATGACCCTGATATACAGCCAAATGCTGACAACACTTGTTTGCTGTCTGGAGGTGACCAATTAAAGGAGATGAACAATTTGATCAGTGAGCTTTATGGTCTGAAGCAAACACACCTCTTTCTCCAACAGTCTCCGCTGTTTCATTTCCATGGTGATCCCAATCTTTTCTCTCTTCACACTTGATCCATCAGCCTATATGACGCAGATACAGACACAGCGTGCATGTGATAGAAATAGTTACATTGACTTGAGATAAATAACAGACTGGCCATCTAAATGGTGTTGCTACCTGGCAAGTATAAACTCATTGGTTATACATACAACGTCATCAACAGATGCACTCTTTCGTACGCTTCTGGGAGACGAGGGTGGAGGAACTGGAGATGCAGCTGCTGGGGACAAGGAGACGAAAGATTAGGCACATAACCAATGTGCTCTCGCTACATTTTGGTGCACTCATTAGCACTACGCACTTAGTAGCACCTACCTACTTTGGCAGATTTGAACCTTTCAGATTTGTGGAAGGACGTAGCTCCTTTCGTCTCCCCGGGTAAAATCTCATAAGACCCCGGTGGCGGGGCACAACCTTGGATCAAAAATTAAACAACTCTATCCTCGGGTTTAAACATGTCATATGATAATGGCTATCTACATCCAAAATACATTAATATCTTCATCTAACGCTAACTTAACAAAACGTCCCAACAGGCTCAGTCAGAAGCTCGTTTAACTGACTTTGGCTAAATACATAGCACTAGCTTAGCTTTCATCCCAACATCAGGTAGTTAAAACTATTTGACGCACAACCATTTCCAACATAAGTAGCTTACTAGTTGATAGAAAGTTGAATCGGGACACGACGTTTTGTTGAGAGAAATAAAATGAATCCTTCAATAAAACGATTTGTCCAGAGGAAGACACCACTTTTTGTGATTACCTGGATTATTGAGATACATTAAGACATATCTTCATGGATTTTTACTTACCAACATAGTCATTGAATCTTTTCAAAGGCGCTTTTGAAAAAGACATGCCTGTCTAATAAAACAACAATTCTAAACAAGGATTAACGATATGATGAGTAAGGCAAACAACACGTACGAAGCTCAAACCAAGTACAAATACAAAATTATCCGCTGTCGAACTTTCAAAATCACGTCATACCAGTGTGGCCAATGAGCTCTCCGTCTCGTCTTCTTCTCTCGCGATAGCACGAACAGGACCGTAAATAAGATCTGACATCAGACCCCAGTCGCGTTGTGGTGTGATTCATTAGCAGAGCTCAGAAGTGTTGTCTCTAAAATGTCACTGAAGACAGTGCATTTTCCTGTCAGTAAAGCGGAGCACGGATCGGACCTCATCATTAATTTATTTTCAGTGGCCATATTGTGTTAATTATTTACTGATTTTCTTTTGAATATGTTAAAGTAGCAAAATAAAATATGTTGGCAGGAATGCAAAACATGGAAAAACAGTGAATATATTTTAAAAACTCTCTGTAACAATACAATTGATATCCAGATAATAGTAATAGTTTTAATAATAATGATAATAATAATATTACAGTATTGGCTGTGATTAGATGGTGACGGATGTACTCTTTGCCCACCCTGCCCCTCTAGACCCCCCCCAGTTGAGGTTGTTCCTGTTATGTCTCCACACTGAGTCATCAGTGATGAATCAAGTTATGGCATTGTTCCATTGTGCAACAATCATCATGTTTTGCCTGAGTGAGGGATACTGAATTGTGTTGCTCTGGCTATGTATGTCAGTGATGCCAAGTAAATAGACAGTGTGTTGTTGCTTTGATTGATAGTGGGATCCTTTCAAACACACTACTTTCCTCTTCTCATATATGACTGATACCCCATTATTTTTTACATCTTTCCCCCAAAAAAAATAATCAGTCAATCGGTTGTATACTGACCAAAACCAATGATTTGTGGATTGGGGAATAGTTGAAATCACAGTGTTAAAAGATGATGACAGAAGATCCTTAGAACATCTCCTCGGTGGCTGCTCAAAGGCCCTTGGGGAAGGTCACGGTTATTGGCACCGTGACCAGGTGTTCAAGATGGTTGCTGACAACATAGCCACTGCCATCAGTAACACAAAGAAGGTAATTGCTTTTGTGAATGCAAAATTGAATCCACGGCCTAAAACAAGGGTCAAAACCAGGTCTCCTTTGCATGGCCTCTGATTGGTAGCTGCATGTCAGTCAGGACAAGCCGCGGACGTTTCCACAGCACATCATCGTAACATCGTAATGGCCTGACCATATCATCACCTCGGAGGTGACACAACAACTGATCATGCTGGAACTTATAATGCCCCAGGAAGAATATATTGAAGCTAATTAGAGGAAGAACGCAAATTATCTGAAAATGATTAAGTGCTAGGAAAGAGGCTAGAAGATACATTGTGAGCCCATAGAAGTGGGCTGTAGAAGCTATGCAAGTCCTCAAAAAAATTGGCATTATGGAGGCAGCAAGGAGGAGGGCCATTCAATTCATGTGTGAAGCCACATAGAAAGTCACCATGTCACCTTCAATAAAGATGGCTGATCTATGGGTGCTTGGTGCTGGGATGCAAGTTGAGGACTGATCAACCCCAGCTGGGTTGCCTAGGTCACGGTGTCTGATGTTGTAAGAGCTGACTGCAAGATTACCACTGAATGTGCAGTCAATGGCCAATTTACATAGGAAACCAACCTTATGTCACCTGTTAAAATGACTAAACATTTCTGAATAAACTTCATATCCAGTTGAACTGATTCACCTTTTTGTCACAGAGGTAGTATTAAGGTATATTTACTTCAATATTGTCAAGCCGTACAATCGCAGTACAATATTAGGATATATTAGAATGTTACATGTCCACATAATCTTTCGGATGACATTCCTAATCACAACCACGTGGGTGTATGAAGACGAACAACAGCCTTTGACAGAATGTGGTGATCATGTATTAACTATAGCTATGTTATTGTGTTAACATATATCATGTCAAATATAACTCCTCATTCTTTTAAGTTAGACATTTTTTTTATTTCATGGAAATACAACATAATTTCAAATCCTTTACAGGACCATTGTTGTATATCTTATATTCTTTTTGTTTTTTTGTATTTCAAAACATGGTCACTCATACAACAATATCATAAACAAAACTTAATGTCACAAATGGAGCCATTGATGACAATAAATTACACTTGCCATGCTAAGTTTTGAAGATGATGCATTAGTACCATCATTTTTTTTCCATTAGATCACCGAATGAATGAACATAAAGTCAAATTTTGCAAATAAATACAATAAAAGAATCGCAGAAATTACAAAGAAAGTTCCTTCATTCGAAATGGAGCTGAAGAGATAAGAAAAATCACAGGGTTATTTGAAGAGGAATATTTTCAGATTTGTCATTATTTAATCTTTAGTATGAAATAAAAATAGGGACAAACATTTGCATATTTTGATAACACTGCTAAATCTAAAGCAAAATTCCAGCAACAGTTAATACTGAATATATTTAGGAAAATGCTTTTTCAACTCAACTGACAGTTTCCTAACCTTCCGAGGGACATTTCATCCCTCAGGAATTTTAAATGTGCAGTGTGATTATTTCATAGGTGTGTCCGGTAGACCCACATATCCATTCACACTCAAAACTGATTAATCTAGTACAGCAATGTCTCTTTACAGCCTAGAGGTATTTGCTTATTTCATCCGTTTGCTCTGGAAAAAACTAAAACACACATGCCCAAATGAAGATGTGTCTTTTCAAAATGGTAAACAATATTATTATATTTATGTCAAGAATATAAAAATTTTCAACAAACTGACAAGATAAAGAAGAAAAGATGAGGTTTTCAGTCAGTAGTAGAGGCAAGTATATCAAGGATCAAAATTAAATTATCAATATTTAAAAACAATAACAATTACAACACTCGATACTTCACTTAGAGCAACAGTAAAAATGTACAGTGGAAGTGGTATCCAATAAAATGTGCCTGGAGGCGAGAAAGATGGCAGTAAAATAAATAAGAGCAAACCAAAAGGTCACATCTGTTCATTATTTGAAAGCAGGGAGGTGTTCTGTGAGGAGCTCTCAATTGCATCACTATAGACAATGCATCGTGAACAGGGCCAGACCAAATGAATATGCACGTGTGATGAGCTTGAAGGTATCATTACCTAAACAATTCTTAAGCCACAGCACAATAATATTGACGTCTGGTGGTAGCACAGCCACCTGTAGTAGTACTTAGAGCACCATGTTGGTCTCAATGTCATCTAGGACTTGTTTTTAGTTTCTTAGAAGTTACTATTTCTGCATATAACTTAATACGTTTAGTTACTTCTGAATGGTTATTTCTGAATCAGTTTATTGGTCATGGAGGTTTTCATGTACGTGGATTTTGACTTCGGTTTCATGGCTCTCACAGGTGCTGTATTAGGAGTGCATTAGTGGTGTCTAGACTCTCTTAATGACTATCTCTGGACAGTGACACAGAGCTGCTCTGTTGGCATTTGTGTCACCGTTAAAATGTGCAGTTGTAAAGCTGTAGGAACAAGAAAAGGCATGCATGAGTCTGGGTGAAAGCCACACGAATAAAAAATAAGAAAGCATGAGAATGATATACATCTGCCTCTGGTCTTGAAAACATTATCGATTTCAAGGGAATTGGCGGAAAGATCAGAGCCATAGATGTACAAAATTAGACTTGTTCAGAGATATAGAATTGCATGTGTACCATGTCTTCAAGAATTCCAAGACAACAATCTAAATAGGAAGAGCTTGACTTAACTGGTCTTGGTATACTTGGTGCCAGCATGTGCCCTCATAGTTATTCTACAGCTCTGAGTAGAGCAGACCATGGAGAGACAGAATGTGTATCAGAAGAGAAAGGACTGTGTGAATGTATTTGCACACATGTGAGTGTGTATCATATACAAGGGGTGTTTTCAGCAGGTGGTGGCCAGAGACTGGTGAATAGGAGGCTGGAAACAACGAACGTGCTCCACAGTGGAACTGTCCGTTTCCACAGCCTTCATGTACTTGTTGAGGATGGCAAAGATCTCATTGTTCAAAATCTGGTACTTCCTGATGCGGTCTGCCATCTTCTTCAGGGGCTGCAGTGACAAAGAGAGGGGACTTTGAATGGAGCAGGAGCACCTAACCACTTAAATCATATGATACAAGAGGATGTGGCTATGAGCAACTCTTTGTGTGTGTGTTTGTGTGTACAAGCCTATTAAAGATATTTTAGCCCACTTAGGTACACCCACCACATTTTTGATGATCTCATCCTTGCCATCCTGTCTTTGGACTTTCAGCAGGTGATAACAGAAGTCAAAGAGGTCAAAGCGGCGCTGCTGCCCCAACAATACAATGATGGAACAGCCAGCCCAATTCAGTCCATCACCAAAGCACTGTCTGGAAAGCGCAGACCAAAAAAAGAGACATTGAATTGACAATCCAGGCTCAAATTTTCCTACTTGCTAAGACTGTCACTGACTACACTGATTCCCTAGCCCCAAACCCTGACCTTAACAGTCAGAACTACATGACCGACCTTAATCCTCACTCTTACTTTAGCCTAATCCTAATTCTAACCTTAACCCAAATTCAAGCCCTGACATAGACCCGTGAAGTCATGAGGACCAGGCGAAATGTCTTCGCTATGTGAAAATGTCCTCTCTTATGAGTTAAAAATTCAAATTGGTCATTGCAAATACAGCTAAACAAGAAAATGCACATGCATGCACACACACACATACAAGTTTTGATCTTTTATCACGTACTCTGCTGTAAACTCATGTGTGCCCACGGGGATGCAATAAACAAACTGCATGGCACTCCACAGGCGATGAAACTCCATACACTCATCAACATGCATAACACCATTGGTGGGTGGTGGCCCACGCCACACCCCATCCTGTAGGAAGCTGCGGATGCGCGTCAGGATGACTTCAAACATGGAAAGGCCACAGCACAGCCGCTCTTTGGTCAACAGGTCCCCCTCACGAGCTATGGCAATTTGCTGGGGAAAAGACAGTCCCAATACAAATACACAAAAATCATGGAAAGAAAGACGAAACAAATCAAAAGATAAGAATGAAACAAATAATAGTACTAAAGCATGTAATTTGTTTGGTCATTTATTAGATTCCAAATTCCTGCGCAGTACTCCAAGGATATTGACTGTGGAGTTGTTGACCTTTTATGCGTGTCTGCCTCCATGGCTGACTGTTGTTGTCTTTTTAGATAGAGCAGGAAATATATATATAGCTCACCTGGGGGGTACCCAACCTCTCAATTAGAGGCACAAGGTGGAGAGGAGCATACTTTGCCTCCAGCCTTTTCATTCTCACCTCCAGACGTTCACCCTCTGCGTAACAAACAAAAAACATGTAAATACACATACAACATGCACACATAAGCAACAACTAAGTATTTTAAGAACCACTGTTATATACATGTCCGACAGGGCTCTCTCCTCGGCCCTCTCCTATTCACCATCTATGCAGTTCCTTTGGTCCTAGAATCCACTCTCTTCGTCTCAATTTCTCTTGCTATGCTGATGACACATGGATTTATATCGATACCAGTCACTCACGCCATGCCACCCCTGTCAATGCATCTGTGGCCTCCAGCAATGGATGAACTTAAGACTTTCTGAGACTAAATACTGGTAGAACCGATATCTTAGTCCCTGATTAACTGTTACTACTCACACAAATCTCACTTTGGACATTGATGGTGTTAAGTATCTACCCATCACAATCAGCTCACAATTTTTATGTCTAATCAATGGAAGATTGGTGGTTTGATCCCTGGCCCCTGCAGAAAGCGTGTCGAAGTTGTCTTGAGGAAAACACCAAACCCCTTACTGCAAAAGCCTTGTGATGGAATGGCGACATGTCCAGGGTGTTTCCCTGCCTTTGCCCCAATGAGTGCTGGGATAGGCTCCAGGATGACTCTGTGACCCAACTTCGGACAAGTGGTAGATAATACAATGATGTATTTATATCAGTTCCATTGTTAAAACTGCATTTCTAACATGGCTGTAGTCGAACCCCTGATCTATGCCTTCATAAACTCCCCTCTGGATTATTGGAATACAATTTCATCTCATCTCCCTGCCAAAACTGTCTTCTCCAGATTTTAACATGATCAAACTCCAGCTGCTAGAGTAATATATTGTGTGGAAAAGCTTCTGTGATTTGAACACTTGACCCCTTCACATACCTTTGATGTACACTCTGGGCAGAATGTTCTGAAAAGGGGCTGCATGAAGTAGATCACACACTTCCTCCTGGGACTGGATTTAGAATACAGCAGAGGACAGGGGTCATTTTACACCAAAGCATATTTCCCAATTTGCATTGCGGACGTCTCTACTGAGCATGCAGTTATGAGATGGTGAGATGCTTCTTTGAAAGATACCCAATGGTGTACGCTTGCTTGTCTTGGGGTCAACCATTCAGCCTCAAATAATTAAAATAAAATAAAATACGAGCACCACCCGACTAATAAAGAGAGGCAGATTGGAAATCTGAATGAGAGAGAGTCTCATTGTGTGAATGATTATAGGTCTACTATGTTTGTAATGACATAACCAATGAGATATTATAAGGATTATAAATGAGCACTGTGTAGGTAAAAAATCCTCACTGATCTGGCTTAGAACAAAGGGGTCAAATTTACTACCATCGGCAATGACTCTCGCCTGCTTGGGTAAAGCTTTAGTGAGTGATAAGCTTAATAAGAAGCGTGTAAGTATTTACGCACATGCTTAATATCGATTAGGTGCTGTTGGCTATTATGAATGAATTTGTTAAGGATGCTGAGCCTACATTTCTCTGACGTTGGAGACACAAGACTGCTGTTGATCCAGTTTATTGAGCTAAGCAGTAGTCAGGGTGATTGTCTAGTCAAGAAATTCCAAAATGAAAGGAGACAAGCAGAAACCTGACATTGAGGACAATGGATGAAATAAAGAGAAGACCATGCAAAAGTTGATGCAAGACACACTCAACCATACACCCACACCCACACCCACACACACACACCCACACACACACACACACACACACAATCAACAAGCAGTTGAAGCCAACATAAAACCAAACAGATTCAAATACTGTGCAAACAGCCTCTATGTATATAATGTTTACAGGTTGATCCAGTCAGAAAGAAAGAGTGACAGCAAATTAGTATTATGTGAGACAGGCAAAACAAGGACCTCGATTTAAGGAGGCAGAAGTGCAGAGTTAAAGAAG
>OMLC01034839.1:4791-18310 GCA_900302585.1 Regalecus glesne
GTGAAGGAATAGTCAGGCAGAGGGATGCTTTCCTGTATTAACACTCACTATGTGCCCTGGGGAAGTGGAAATGCCATCCTTGGCAACAATATGAATGTAACATGTGTGCCATGTAGGTGGTTGTGACACTTGTGTGTTGTGTGCCAGTTATAATAACTGGGCAGCAGAAAAGAGCCATATGCCTTCCCTGCCAGGTCTCTGAGCTTTTGGTTGGCATGAAAAGACAATGGATGATAGAAATTAATGAAATGCATGCTATACATTTTTCCATTATCCAACCAACCACTGTCAACCGCTTATGTGGAGTGGGGTCATGGTGGAGCCTATCCCAGTGCTCAATGGGTGAAAGGTCGGGAAACAACCTGGACAGGTCACCATTCCATTACAGGGCTTGAGCAGTTAGGGGTTCAGTTTCTTGCTCAAGGACACGTCAACACACTTTCTGCTGGGGCCAAGGATTGAAACATAAATCTTCTGAAAAAAAAAGGTGAATTGGTTCAATTGGATAAGACGTTTTTTCAAAAACGTTTCATCACCGTTCGAAGATGTTGAGCGTGTATCAAGACTTAAATCTTCTGATTACTAGATGACCGCCCTATCTGTTATTGATAATGAAAGAAAAACATGATACAGTCTCAGGGGTAGCATGGCACCGGAGGTAGGGCAGTTGTATGGTAAAACAGAAGATTGGTGGCAGAAAGTGTGTCCTTGAGCAAGACACTGAACCCCTAACTGCTCAAGCCCTGCGATGGAATGGTGACCTGTCAGGCATGTTCAAGTCAAGTCAATTATATTTATATAGCCCATTATTGAATCCATCATCAACCACTTCTCTGAAGTCGGGTCGCGGTATAGCCCATTAATACAAATTAACAATTTGCCTCAGTGGACTTTACATTAAAAAACAACATTCTGTCGTTAGAACCTCATGTCAGATAAGGAATAACTCCCTTAAAAACATTTTAACAGGGAGAAAAATAGGAAGAAACCCCAAGGAGAGCAACAGAGGAGGGATCTCTCTCCCAAGATGGACAGTCGCGCAATGGATGCTGTGAACACAGAATAAAACCTAATTTATAGCATACAATACACTGAGGATAACAGAATTATAATTGAATTACAAAAGATGTATTAATAATAATGATAATCTCTTTTGTGGTGACAGTGCTAATTAATGAATATCCAAAATGCAAACACGCCAGATCAAGCCACCAGGCTAAGTCTCATCATATGTAGGATGTGGACAAATGAACAGATGGATGATAATCCTTAAAGAGGTGGGAGTAGCAGTAGCTAACAACAACCCAGGCATCGTAGTCCGGACCACTGCGGTAGCATGTTCTCCATCATTCACCCAATGAGCACTGGGATAGGCTTCAGCAGGACTTCACGGCCCGACTTCATGTAAACAGTTGACGATGGATGGGTAATGATTGTGTTTGTTTTTTACACTGCCAGGGCCAAAATGGTGTGTGTGTGTGTGTGTGTGTGTGTGTGCACGTGCTTATGATATACAGAAACTTGAGAGGCCTTGAATCCTGCATAGATAACGCAGTGAGAATATGGTGGTGTGTGTGTCCATATGTAATTATCTGCTTTGTCTTCTAACATACACATTGAGCCTCTAACAGGGTGCATTGGGAGGCAGAGCAGTGTCTGGCTCTGGGCACATAACGTGTTCTCATTACTGCTAACAGCTTTGAGCTGGCCCCGTCATTAGAGAGAATTATACTCAATCCAATCGCCTATCGGTTACGCTACACTACAGAGGCCTGCAATCTCTCCTTATCCTGTGGTGGAATTTATCACATCATATCTGCTGAATTGCAAATGACCTAAAGAGAGACAGGCGGGCCTCAAAGGAGGCATGAAGGACCAAAGAAACAAGAGAGGTGTAAAGTTGCATTATGTTGTCATGATATTTACCACGGTGATGGGCTATAGATGCGGGTTGTGTGCGGTAAAATCTCCGAATTTGTACAGCTACAAAAGGGATTTGAAAAAAGGTGTACATGTTTCATGCTTATCTTAGTTTGTCCCATATGGCAGGATCTACGTCTGGGGATGTGACGGTTAGCTTTGATAAAGTTAGACAATGGAAGTGTTTCTCAGAATCGAAACATGAATGAAACATTATACCTAAAACATTGACCATTACACAGTTATCATAGACTTTCAAAATCTAGTTTTCTGACTATTATTTTACCAAACGGAGTCCTGTCATTTGATGTTCTACTTCCTCATCACCCATCCACCCATCATCAACCGCTTATCTGAAGTCGGGTCTTGGGAGTCATATTGGCGCCTATCCCAGCACTCATTGGGCAAAAGATGGTGGGGAAACAACCTAACACCCTGGACAGGTCACCATTCCACTGGAGGCCTTGAGCAGTTAGGGGTTCAGTGTCTTGCTCAAGGACACTTTGGAAAGCTTCCCACAGGATCCGAGGCTTGAACCACCAATCTTCTAATTCCTAGACAACCACCCTACCTGAGCTATGTCACTCCTCTAATTCTATCATCATATATATTAGAATACAATGAAATCCTCGTGCGCTGGATCTCTCCGCTTTAACACGAGGGACAGAAGGGCAAAGGACACCCTCCCAAAAGAAGGTAAAGACAACAGTAAAAATAAACCTACTTATATTACTTACATAATGAATTCATACATTATGCACATCAAGACCCATTTTTACATGTAATCATTATTCCCCACTTTGTGGAGGGTGGACATGGTCCTAGAAGGAGCTTGGGGGATTTAGGAGCCAGATGCCCTTCTTGATGCCCCACGGTGGATTTAAACCTGCTGCATCTGGGCCGTCAATTCCCAAAGTGAGCAAGCTAAACACTGGGCTACTGCAGCCTCAAACTCATGCCTTGAACTAATCCTTTACAATGTTGTGAGTGATCACCATACTGAATAACATTAGTAAAACAAGGCATAGCGTGAATGGATTAAAACTGTGATTTCCTCATCCTCCCATTGCCACTTGACAATGCAACAGCTTGGCAAACTTTCTGTTCAGCTGGATGTTTGTGGACAGCTCACTTTGCCAGTAGCCACAGGTCAACTTAAACGAGGTGCTGCAGCGAGTGTCTCTTACGTCCATTCATCTTGCATTATTATTTTCTCTGACAGCGTTTTCTGAATGTCCTTTTGGGCTCATCTGAGGCAGACTTAGTTCTTGGCTGTTTGACAGATTTTCTCTCTGGTTCATTTCTGCAGTAACGTCAGGAGATGTTAGGAAGTTATGTTCACCCGTCATGAATTTATTTCCTCCGAGGCAGCAAAACAGATTACAGCAGCCTTCGTAAACTCCTGCAGGTTAAGCCGGGCCAATGACACACTGTCAGTGATGACTGAGTCTAAAAGACTCACTATACAAATGCACAAAAGCCATTCGCAGGTAGTCTAGCAACAGTAGGCTACCAACAACCCATAATGAAAGACTCTGTAATGTGTCTTTATTGCATGCTCAATAATCCAGGTAAGAACATTACAGAAAAGCGGATCAGATGATCTGGACACAATGTTTCTCAAGAAAAATGTTTCATCACTCATCTCAGAGGCCTTTTCAGTCTCAGTAGACCGAGGTATCCCCACCCTTATGAGGAACACAGTGGTATAATGACCAAAAACAGGAAAGAAAAGCCACTTCATTTAGTCATATTTCTACAATGACACGTGTTCTCTGACATAACCCATTCCATTGCATAAGAGCAGTGGGCAGCAGCAGTGCCCGGTTAGAAGTTAGGGGGGTTCAATGTCTCGTTCAAGGACAACTCAATATGCTTTCTGAAGGAGTTGGAGCACTTCCTGAGCCATGTCAGTCTCACGTATAACTACTTTTCCTTCGAAGTAAACTAGATTGAGGTTAAACAACATAAATCAAAGCACTGTTCCCCTGGTGGTGGCATTGCTCAGTACCTCCCCAAAAGACTTCAAAATATCCCATCATTGTACAAGAATGACACTTGACCCTTTATATCCTCTTCACAAAGCTGCATGCTTGCATTCAAGTATGTTTGCAAGAATGTCTCATCAATTGACAGTCCACCCAATAATGGCAATATTTCACAATGTTTTAGTGAGTTTTAATTTCATACCTTTGCCCCAATCTAATCCCCCTCTCTCTGCATGGCTGATGCAGCTGTATGCTAGGAGTTGTCATGTACTTTGATAAAATATTCAGCCTGAACTCCACCTCTTGTGTGTGTTTTCCACTGAAGGGTAATTTCACATTGATGACTGGTTTCATATGCAAATTCCCATTAACTAAAATGATAATGGCGACGTGTACTGTTCACAGAGGATTGGTGAACAATTACAATGACAGCAATGGTCTATCTCTCTTCCGGTGCCTTCTTGTTTATGAATTCCAAACTCACCCAGCTCACTGTACCAGCTGCCATTTACCAGTGGATTATAAACTTCCTGACAGACAGGAGACGGTAGGTGAGACTAGGAAAATTCCCATCCAGCACTTGGGTGATCGGCCATGGTCCCCTCCCAACGATATGTGCTCTTCCCTCTACTCATTTCTCTCTCTCCATAAATGACTGCACCTCTTAAGACCCATCTGTTTAACTCTTGAAGTAGAGGCCAAGATGGTCATTATCAGCGCATGTGTTTGAATGACTGTCATGCAACATTCGAATACGTGATTATTACTTGAATTTTTTTTACCTCAACCACTTTGGGAACCTATTTTCATTCATACACAAGAAGTGATCCATACCCAAGTTTCACATAGTTTCATTGGGCAAGAGAATCGTAAAAGCATGGCTGAGCAAATGCTAATCCCTCCCGATGCTAGCAACAACACAGATAAGTCTTACCCCCATGAAGATATTGCAATTGACCAACCTCATCCTCTCACTCCAAGTAAATGTTACCCTCCCTAATTTAGAGCAATCTATCAAAGCTCAACTTCAATGAAATGACTCATGTCAATTTTTGAGAGGCTTTCCTCTATTAAGAAATCCTCTTGGGCCATTGCCAAAGTTAGGGAATCACTCATGGCTACTGTACAAAACCAGCTAAATCAAGCCGACCATACACAATGAACACATACAAAAGATAGATTCAGAAACTGAGAAGCTACAAAAGGAAAGCTTCAGCCAAAACTGGAAATGATTTGGGTGCAATGCCACGGGTGATGATGGGATATGAGGTTACATGGGGTGAAAGATGAGATTGGTGGGGACAAAAGGAAAATAGCTTTCAACTTTTTATAAAAAAATTGCCACTGGGGTCTGTGACAAGTTGCCAAATGCTATTGATGTTCTTCATCATCTGGGTCCAAAAAAGCTGAATGGTTCTCCCCATACAACAATTATGAGATTCTCCATAAGATCATACAGGGAAATCATGTGGCAAGAGGCAAAGGATTCCAAATTCCTCCCCAACAAAAGATGTTGCATCAAGGAGGCTATGACTCCAGAGGACACGGTTGTAAGAGAGAAACTCTGGCCACTGGGGAAGAAAATGAAAAGAAGGGAAGAAAGCTTCTTTCAGAGGTCCCTTTACTTACATTAAAGGCCGAGAGACTGACTGTAAGGAAGTGAAATGAATAGCAGTATAAGTTTTATCATTGCTATCATTAGCTTACATAACATGAGAGAATGTGATTATTCATGGGGTTATCATTTACTGCCCACCAGGGTGTCAATTGGGAAACTTTATAGTTAAACTGGACATGCTGCTGTCAGCCATTCCTGATTATGACTTACCACTGATTGTCAAAGGTGACATGAATATATGCACTGATATAGCCCAAGCCACTGACTTATTGTCACTCCTGTCCTCATTTGACCTTAAACAGGCCTCAATCCATCGCATACACAAAGTGGGCAATACAATAGATCCAATACTAACCTGTAACTCCTCCACACAAATGTGAGTGTCGCCCCCCTTCAGAATTTCACACAATTGCACTTGTACAACCAGTGACAACAAATATCTTGAATATTGAAGCTGAATTACAATTAACTGCATTTACTAAAGGCAAAAAGTAGCTGAGAGATAAAGGGGTCCGAGTATCAAGAAACATAATCAATGTTTGCATTCTTGTTCAGAGAGTCATTGGTTTCCTAAGAGAGAAGTACACTATGTTACAAAGAACATGTCAATTAATCTATTAATCACAAAGACCGGTGGGAAGAACCCTATGTTGGATGAGATTGTGACTGTAATGTGCTTTTCTAATCTGTCAATAAGCAGTTCCTTTTGAATAAAACTTGTCCCAAAACTACATCTCAACAATAATGCATAATTCAAGATGATTTTCTTTTTTAAGACTTTGGACTTTGAAACAAAAAACTGTTAATTCAATAGAAAATGTTATTGGGCAAATACACTTTAAAGGTAGTCTGCCCCTCTCTGATTGGCTAATGAATACAAAAGTTGTTTTGTGTTGAACCCTGCTAGAGGAAATTCATCATTTTCGTGGCCATGAAATTGGCAACAGTCTACTTGCTCGTTGAATTAAATATTAATCCTCTTTTTGTTTGCTTTGTTGTGCAAAATCCAATCTGCAAGGGGACAGAATGCCTGTAATCTTAAAACAATGCATTGTTTCATTCTATTTGCATCATCAAAGAGTCCAAATACATGAGTAAGGAGGTTCTGATTTTGGACAGATTCATAGTTTAAGGGGGGGAAAAACAAGTGTCAGAGAAAATCCAAGTAATCTGTAATATTTATCATTAATTCAATGAAAAACTTTCAAATTTAGCACATAGCTAACTACAAACCGTCAGTTCCATTTGTTCTTCCCACAGTAATGTTCATTTGCAACATTATCTGGCACTGTAGAAGAAAGTGACATCCTGCTAAAGTACTTTCCTACCAATTCTGGGCTGATGAGTTCATTAAAAAAATAGTTTTTGTCCTGGTGTGCCCACAATTCTTGATTTAAGTATAATCTGTCAAGGTGGCAGCTTAGAGCAGTCCAAACTAAAAAGTCATAGTATGATGTATTTTTCAGAGCCATCTAACTTGGTAATAGTACTGGTGAAGTATTTTCAATTTAAGCCCCTCATTACCAACCTCTAGGGTGAAATCTCTGGGAGGATTTTCCAAGGAGTCATATCTGAGCTTATATGAACATTTTATTTCAAGACAGCTCTTTGAGCATCCACTGCAAGTGAACTGAATAATTTCATAAGGTAAAACATCTTTCATACTCAATAATCCAGGTAGTCAAAAAGGTCAAAATAGCTTTAATCCGCTCTATTGAATGTAGTTTTTTTACAGGACATTTCAACATTAATCTGAATGTAATCTTCAATTCTGAGTCAAGAATGTGAGTCTCTGGTAAGGGATGACATTCAGATGAATGTTGAAACATATTTCTACATTCAGATGACTTGATTCTAACTATTTTGACCTTTTTTACGATGTGGATTATTGAAAAGAAAGAGATGTTATATTTTTATAGCTATAACTTACTTTTATGGATTCCTTGCGATGGGACGCAACACGCCTATGTGAACAATCTGCACATGCAATCATTTGGGTAAAACACAAGGCACAACGCCATGTTTACATACACAACTAACTCCACCCACAACCTATTAAGCAGTGATTTCCTTCACATTTCCACTCAAATAACTCGACATGGAGCAAAAAGTATTATCCGACCACTACTTAGGGCTTGAACCAGAAGATCAGCAACACTATTTGGCAAAACTGTGTCTCAGAAATAGAAAACAGCTTCCAGACCTGTTCCCTCTTGAAGACTGATCTGACAATATTTTGAAGTTCCCAAACTTGACGTGGAGGGACGTGACTTCGTATCTTATCAATATGCAAAGTGTCTTTACAAAGGAATCAATGAAAGCTTAAGAAACATTTCATTTGTGGCCAAGTCCAACAGTGTTACTTCTATGAAACAGACAAGGACAGCAAGTAGTAGGAAACAACAAACCAGGCATCATAGCCCCGACCCACCACGGTAGCCCCCAGGCTCTTCCCAGGTCAAATACACAGAAAAAGACTGAGAAGATATCACCAGCAAGAGAAAACATTTGAGAGAACAGTTTGCATCAGTCAACAACATATGCTCGATAATGTATAATCTCATCTGCAAAAACAGTACTTGGCAAATTCATTGAGACAAACCACACAATGCAAAGTTGACTATCTGTAGGCTAAGGCCGAATAGATGAGCCTTAAGATTAGATTCAAAGGACTCAACAGATCTGAATAGTCCCACAGCAGTAGGCAGGCTACTCCACAAGAAGCGGGACAAGCAGGAAAAGGCAACAGTGTTTTGGAGAGTCTAAGATGTCTCTACATTGCATTGGTCTTCACAGAGGTGAATCAAGCTTGTGTCAGCCTGGCATGCAGTTGAGGACCAAAAAATGGCTATGAATAACCAAAACACCCGACCGTTGTTGAGAAAGGCATGCTGTTAAACACCCAGCTTCTCTGCTGATCTGAACAACTGCAATGTAGACAAGACAGTTTGAGCCCACTGGTAATTTCTCTTGCACAAATCTTGACTGTCTTCAAAAGGCCAAATGAAAGGAATGACCATGAGATGTGATTGGGTGTCAGCATCAAAGAAGTTTTACTGACGCAGGGAGGCTGCCCAGGGAATTGCTCCACCCCCTCAAACCTCTCTCAGCGTGGCCTCTGCCTTATGGCACTTGAAAAACTCATTAATTGGACTCTGCATTAAATATCAGTCTCCACAAGTGTTGTATCCTCCCTAATTCTACAACTCACTGTGCATGTTAACTTATTAAGAATTTGACAGAAAAAAATAGGTTTTGTTCATCAGGCTTTGGCTTATGAAAATATTCAGCCCCTTTAAAATAAATGCACCTCATGGCAGGGTTTATGTGACTAACTATAGTTTAGGGCGCAACATAAAAGGACAAAAAACTAGGGCTTGAAGCAAACTTTAAGTCAAGGTCAGGTGTAAAATCTTTGAATTTTCCAATTTATCCTGAGCAATCATTGACACAATAGGCTCTTCTCCACTATGGTAGAAAAAGGGACAACCTTGAGTATCTCAAATGGGTTTGGTTTCACTGCTGATGGTTCAGTCTGGTCCCTGCCACAGAAGGGTTTCAGCATGTTGAGTTGACATGAAAATGAAGATGTAATAAGAAAAAGAGAACCAGGAATGGGGCATTGGGACAAACACTTGTCTCCAAAGAAATAAGCCATAACAGGATATGTTGTGATACCAATGTTACTTTTCCTGAGGAACAGTGAGCTTCTCCATAGCTATGATACCTGCCCTACAAAAATGAAAAACCAACTCAACCCTATTGAATTTCAGTGAGCTCAACAGACATCTGCATCTTAAAAACCTTGTAATGGTTAAAAATATCGCAAGCTAATGTTGGTACTCTGTGATGTCAGTGTAGAAGGATAAACAGCACCATTACCATGTAGACCTGACTGGAGGACAGATCACACATGCACACAGAGGAGACTAACCTCGAACTATTCATGTACACGGGATGTAGATTCATTATGTGTGTGTGTGTGTGTGTGTGTTTGAGAAGAGTACAAATGGTAAATTGACTTACTCTTACAAAGTACAAGCCTGTTTCATGCATCAAGCAATCATCAGCTGCAAAATGAGCCTAATGATGAAAAACATTTGGATATATACACATCTGCTACTTCTGTGATTTGCATTATGTTATGTACTTTATGTGCTCCAAGTCCGGTGGGGGAGATGGCTCAATGGGGAGAGTATACACACTAAGTCAATGGTGCTTACTATTTGTAATTACACAGTATATGTTTAATTCTGTGTGTACATCTCCTCACCAGTTGATTTCTCTTATTTCATGTTGACATTTTAGATTCAAAAATAATAAAATATTTCTGACCAACACAGGTTGCACATTCAGCTATTGGTATGCCTTGTTCTTTATGTAGGATTTTCCAGATGATTGAATAATCAATATTTTTAATAACTAAAGGATTACATTCTTTAAATGACTGTTTCTAAAACTGCCATATTCACATTGGACTTGTCGTTAAATGGACCCCTTGTTAGCCCAGCATATATTTAATTGTTATAATATCTTTTCTTTCTAATGTTGCTTGGTGGACGATCCCCTCTGTGTGGTATTATCCTTACAACGGGCCACAATTCATTCACATGGCAGATGCAACTGGGGGTGTTTGGCTGCAGTGAGGAGGTCTGTGATTTGATCATGACACCTGTGTTGTTGGATGATATTAAATGACGGATACTTAGCAAAATAAAAAATAAAAAACGATTTAAATCAAAGTACTAACCATCATGGTCAAGGCCTCAAAGTTTTTTTTTGCCATAGAGGGACGTGAACAACCAGGATTCAATCCAAACAATAATGAGGCTTACTAACCACATCATTAAAGAAAACATTACAATACAACAAAATGATACTGGAAAGTGACTGATAAAGAAGAAGAGGGAACAGGGGGTGAATGAGGAGCTTATATGTCAGGTGTCAGCTAAGGTGGAGCAGGCGTACCAAGTCACATATTTGTGCATTATGTGTGAGACTTGGCCAACAAATTGCAATGAAACATTATGCATTTAACACCATATGTCATTTGTGCACTGATCCTGCTTTGAACTTGTTTCTATTTTTCACTCCCTTCTCCTCAGAACTATCTTTACCTGGCTTACCTGTGTTTTTTTCTCACCTTTTCTCTCCCTTCATTTCATTCTTTAGCTGCATTTACTGTTTCATGTTGTTTCTCTCCTTTGTTCCTCCACTCTATCATTGGTGTGAATCCAGTGCCTGTAATTCCAGACAGAGGCATCAGGTAGGGCAACCATGCATGGATCCATTAGGCAAAAACCAATTTCACACGGAGCCAATTTCATAAATATGGAGTATGGGCCCACCTTTAGTTGTGCTTGACTAGCTTTTGAAAGGATATACAAAACCATAAACAACCAGCCCCAGCCTGAGTATTTTGTTGTAATGACATCTGTGTTTAAGGCATGGGGGCTAAAACAGTAGGCTTCCATTTAAACAATTTACTAAGATACAGAATAAGGTGAAATTATCATAATAAAACAAAAACATGTTACTAATCCAAGATGCAATCCAACTTTGTTTGGAGTGGTCATTAGACTAGAAAATAACTATATAAGAACAAGTCCATTTACTTGGATACAAGGACATTAAACGTGGAATAGTTTTATCACTTCAGTAAATAGTGATTGCTCCCACTCGACATCAATTTCTTAACTCCAATCTCCTATGATTCCATGTAAAAGGAAAACATTGACATATCACAGAATATCAAAAATATCAACTTGAATAAACACACAGGCTGCCGCAGACAATGATGGCCAAAATACTATACATGGCCATATATATGATCATCATTCATCCTCACTTCTTGTGTAACTCAAGTTTGACCCATCATGGCACAAATCACAACTGCAGCATATAATGAGGTCAGCAAAGAAAATCATTGGCAGCAAGCTGCCCCCCACCCAGGACCTCTATGACTGCCAGTCAAGGAGGTACATAGGCTAGATAGTCTCAAAGCCACCCGGCTACCAAATAACATATTCTCCTCTCTTGGAAACAATATCAGGCAGCATAAAGTTTAACAACTAGACGTAAGAATTACTTCATCAAAATATCCGACCAAGTAATAGATTAACAAATCATCACTTTTCTAGCTTCTCAGTATCACAAAAAAGAGGTGAAACAGTTCAACTGGATCAGAAGTTTATTTAGAAGTGTTATGTCACTCACCAGGTGACTTCTTCAGTCTGAGCTGAAAACAACATTCCCACCCTTATAAACAGTACATTGATACCACACAACAATAGGCTGGGTTCATATGCAAGTTGGGTCCACTTGCATATGAACCCATTCTTAATAAACTTCTGATCCAGTTGAACTGATTCACCTCTTTTTTGGGGATTTCCATACCTGGATTATTGAGCATGCATCAAGACAACTTATCAGTATCTATAATGCCGCATATATGCACTCTTAGGTCAGTACATCCACAAGTGTCAGTACTTACTGACAATTAGTAGACATAGGTTTCTGTTCTCTTTGTGAACCTACTTGAAAAGACAGACCTGTGCTCAACTGTTAGAAAAACCTCCTGATATTCCCAAATTATTTTTCCCCTTTCCTTCTTAAACTCTTATAGACTACTTAGATAAAATCATAACACATCTAAAGTGGTTTACTTGTGCAGTTGGCTAAGTCAACCTGTCTGTATACTGTATGTACACCTATTCTGTAAATGAATATGGATTTGACTCAGAATGACATACAGAAAAGCAAATGTTGTTCATCCAAAGGTATAAATAGCACCAAAGCAACAGAGCACACATCAGTATTGTGCTGGCAGTAATATCTATAGGAGTTGATGACACAGACTACAAGTTGCCCACTATCAGTTTCCATCCCTCTATCCACTGCTATATAGGTGTTCAATGAGAGATCATGACTTAAGTGGTAAACTACCGGGTTCTTTCTGGACCACTCATTCACTTTTGCGTCATATCTGACACTCAGCTTTCATCAGAGACTCCAAGAACCTGTAGTACGTGCAGTGGCCATACTCAGCAGACAGGCAAAACCTGGTGAGGGCAGCCGATGTATCTTTCGCAACCCTCGGCAAGTCCTGGGGCTTGCTCATCCCTTCATACAAAGACTGATCCAAGGGATTGGGCAGATGACATCATATACGGTTCAACGGTAATGATGGTGGTTTAGTAACAGACTGTGGAGTGTGCAGGGCATGTCAGAGCACAGATGAAGACATGGCCATCCGCTTGAGCAAAGGAAGACACCAGTCATTACGTCTTTTTGGTGCCACTGGATCCTGACCTCCAAGGCCAAGGGGGTGGGATTGCTCCTGCACAACCGCTTCACCACTGTAATCTAATTTAGGTGTTTGTGTATCATCTGCTTTTCTCTTAGCATTTTGGCCCTATAGCAATGGGGGAGGGACAAATCGACAGGTGGAGTTCACTACCAGCAGTCATAGTCCCAATCCTGCACCCTAAACTAGGGGACTAGAAAAGATATCATGAAAAAGCCTGCTTCAAAACTGGCTGGCTGCCATGGCTGACAGTTAACTTCTTTAAGTGACTGAGTCATGAGAAAACAAAAGAAAAGGCTTATATTACTTTTTGGCACCTGAAACTATCCACTCATTGTACTTACTACCTATCCCACAGTGAAACATGTCTTGAAACCCTCTCTCATTTGTAACTTCTCATAAGGATCTCTTTAGCCAGGGGTTGTTATTTCCACTGCAGCTAAAAGAATTAAGGCTTGTAATTTGCAAATGTGAACAAGCTATGGGAGAAAATGGTTCGGTTAAAGATAAATGTGAGCAACAGTATATTCAACCCCGAAGACGTAAGCAGTGGTGTCCTTGAGTTTTAAAATAATAATAATATAAAATGTGACACATTTTCTTTCCTTAAACCAAATAACTCACTTTGGAAATGCATTTAAATGAAGAAATTTGATTTTTGGAGATGACCAAAATTGAAATTGGTTC